>CAXIVM010001829.1:0-28333 GCA_964035705.1 Porites rus | reverse complement strand
TGATGTATCAGTAGCTCCTGAGAGGTTCTACAATCTTGGACTTCCAGGAGGATTGTCACTAGCAACAGCAAGTACAAGCTTGCCAGGGCAAAATGCGGCAGCACAGTGGTTCAAGGGATGCTGTGCTGTAGCTCGGGAGTGTGGCATGATTCAGGACGTCATGCAACCGACTATGATGAAGAAGGTGAAGAAAGAAGGTGATCAAAGTGAAGGACAGCTGTACCTCACCATCCATGTAGACGATATGCTCCTTGTTGGACATGAAAGTGAAGTTGAGAAATTCATCAAGTACATGGAGCAGAAACCATGGAAAGTGGAGAAGAGAGGTCCATTGTACCAAGGAGGTTTCAGCTACTTCAAGCGCAACATGGAGATCATTGGCGCTGGCATCACCATCAGGCCAGATCAAGAACACACCAAGGAGCTTACCAAGGTGACCAATGTGGAGCATCCAAAATTCCAACTTCACGAGGCTGAGTGAGGATGATGAACCAATGACCAGTGAAAATGTCACAAAGTACAGGAGCTCAGTGGGAAAGCTTTTGTACATCTCTCCAGATCGCCCTGACGTGCAGTTCGTGGCTCAAGGACTGGCTAGTTTGATGCAAAGGCCTACGAAGAGGGCCTCTTGCTTGAACATGGTCCCAAAGGAAGAAGTGTCTTGAACGTCAATGAGAACATGCATGAATGGGAAGATGACGCCAATGTCAATTTGCTCGAGGTGATCTGTGATGCTGATTACGCTGGACAGAAAGATGCAAGGAAGTTAGTCAGCTCAGTTCAGATCTATCTCAATGGAAAGGGCCTTAGCTGGCCGCATTGGAGTCGGGAAGACACGGCACATTGCAGCAAGTCTTTTGTGGCTGCAGCAAAAGGTTAATGCAAAGGAGTTGCGCATCATCGGAGTGCTGACGGCCATCAACGTCAGTGACGGCAGCAAGATCCTCAAGGCGCGAATGAGAGGACTGATGACTTTGATCGAGATGGTGGACGCTGATGACCAGATGGGCAAAGCAGAGTTTGAAGAAATTCAAGCCAAGGAGGAGCTGAAGTTCAGCTGAAGGGTCGGAGGCAATGCAAGAATTGCTTTGGTTTTGGCATTGACAATGCTGCAAGGAGGAAAAGCATCAGGAGTGCATGAGAAAAAGGAAGGTAAAAGTGAAGATGAGTCGCGGTGGATTCGGCCGTTGTTCCCACTGCTATGCTTGGCAGCCATAGGGGCCTTGAGTCTGGCACGGTAGACGAGTTCGCATGGACAACACGACAGGAAGAGAAGCAGAAGTTGAAGTGATAAGGAAAGAAGAAGAAGAACAACAACAAGAACAACAACAACAACAACAACAACAACAACAACAACAACAACAACAACAACAAGTGCAGCTGGAAGAAGAGCAATCAGAAGAACAGCATCATGAACGAGATGTTGAAAAGGTGAACATGCAATCGCAGATCATCCAGCTCGAGGTGGTCATTGCAGAGCAAAAAGAAACGATGAAGGAGATGACAGAAGAATAAGAACGATGGATGCGCGAAGCTCTGAGGCTTGCCGACATGCATGTTGACCTCAGTGGGCGAGGTCAGAAGCGCTCTTCAAGACCAAAAGTTTGAAGCTGAAAGCAAGCTACGACGAATGTCGTGGACGGATGATGAGAAGGCCTTGGAAATCCAAAGGCTGGAAGAAGATGTCAAGGAAGCACGTGAAGCTGCATAGTTGCTGAAGCTACGTGTGAATGGAATCAAAGAAGAAGCAATTGCAAAGATGCCTGAGAACAAGATGAGTGTAGAGTTCATCATGGATAGGAAGACCTGGGTGGTCACTCACAGTGCTCAATGCTACCACGCCGAGGAGTGTTCACATGTGGACAACACAGCCAAGAAGCAGATCAGGTCTTGCGCCTATGAGGGTCGTGCCAATGACCATGGGGGCCGTGACAAGATTCGAGCGAATTTCAGTAGACTAGTACGCAGATGGTGGTTGAAACACATCAAGGAATTTTCACGCGTACCGTACTGAAGCCCAAACGCAGGCGCAAAAGAGTGCGCACCTGTTTTCACCAAGGCTAAACGGCAGCGCTGGGTGGCGCCGCACCATTGCAGTCGGTGCGCTGCTGGGTGGCATCGATAAATTAGGACATTGTGAAGCGATGGCACGGTGATGATGTCACTGAAGCGCATGCTATTTTTGGTATTCGTGCTTGGCATGGTTTGACCTACGACTGACCTGTATACAGCTGTACATGTTTGACATGAGGTTGACAGTAAAGTGGACGACAATGTAGAATTTTCAATGTTCCATGCCCGCTGGTGGCTGCGAAGTCTGTATCAGCATGGAAGCAGTCAATGATGGTTTCTGGAAGGATGATTTGGACACGTTACAAGACTTTCTGGCAAACATGAAATCAGGTCAGATACGAGTCTACTTCAGAGCCTCGGATGTTCACTTCACTGCGTCAGTGTGAGCGTTTATTTCAGGTTGATAAACCTGATTACTCACTGACTCAGGGATCAGGCTTAGGGGTTTTGCGTCCTCAACCACGGCTTTGGATGAGTGTGAGAACATCTTGGGCAACGCTCTGCAACTTTGGTGGTCCAAAATGCCAGATGGCGTCAGGACATACAGCATTGAGATTCAATCTATGTTCTGTCAGATGACATTCCTGAGAAATTATATTCAAACATGAACACTAAATGGGTTTCAGCAACAGCTGTCAGCTCTGCGTTCATATTTCTGGCCCTGTTTGATGCGGGAAAAACCGCGCGTTGGGTATGCTTTCACCAAGCGTCACTCGAAATGGGCCACAACCAGCAAAACGTAGCCTCCCCCAAGGAAAGTGCCCTAGCTAATGATGACATGTTGAAATCGATGAATCGGTGAAGTGTGGGTGTGCATGTGTGTGGAAACTGCTATCGGACGCAGCAAAATTAGACTGTTTCTACCGCCCTGATTTCATAACCGTGCCGAGTGAGTTCAATTGCCAAACAATGTTCTAGCAGGGGCGTGTGGCACTCTCATCCTACCACACACACGCAATGAAGCTGTGGATGAGAATGGGAAGCAAGGGACTGATCATCCCTGTGTACCTGCTCGAGAACACACACCTGTAGAACTGTAGAACTGTTATTCACACTGGGACTCCACTTTTGTCTAAGGGGCTAATGAGCGCTCGCCGCTCGGTCTTGCCGGATTTGAAACTTGATGGACTCAATGAACTCTTGGGCCTCCTGGACATCGAGCCTTGACCTTTCAGGATGCTCAGACCCCGGACTCCCTTTCATGTTTTACTCAGGCCGTTTCTTCGCCGAGGTCGCCGCACACACGAGGCATTCAGTTGATGAGCGAGCGTGGAGAGTACCCCTAAGCAAGGGTTGTCTCACTGTCTCCCTTCCGGCGCACGGAATAGCTCACAGCGAGCGTAGGCGGCTCATGCCAAACGTTTATGAAGACCTGAAGCCCTGGAGTGATCCGGAGCAGGCTGAATGCCGAGAGTAGTCCGCGGCGGACCAAGAGTAGGCCGGAGCCGCCATAGTCCACTAAAGTCCATGATGCTTGTTCTCAGCTTCATAGCAACATTGCTTCCATCCTCTTTCATGTGAACGACAACCTTGGTCAGGGCTACTCCCAACTTTGCACCCCGTTTGGTGAAACTCGGGTCATTGCGATAGCTTGGATCAAACGCGCCTTCCAGATACTGAGGTCATTGACTTTGGCCAGGGAACGCGTCCTTCCTCGACACCTTAGTGGCATGAGCTGGCAGAGGCATTTGCTTCAGACATATCTTTTTTGATCTTCTCTGTTCTTGTCTCAAATTCTGCTGTTCATCTCTCTCCTTGCGGTACTCCCCCAAGGCTGCTTCGTACCAACAGTACGCCTCACCACAATCTACGACGTTGTAGATGTTCTTGGTACGACCGTACCTGTTCTTCCATAAACTCTATCTCTTCGGCATGTTCTTGCTTCGAGCAAAGCTTTAACTTTCTGCTCTCTGTTGCGTCGTTTGATCAGCCTCTCGTTCTCTGCCAACAATCTCTCTAGGTGCCTTACCTTGTCATCTAATGGGTTGCCCCGTCGGCACTTCATCCTCTACAAGTGACACTTTGGCCGATCAACCAGTGTTCCTCAACCAAAGAACTCATTGCGGGGGGGATATGGAATATGGATGGAGGCCTCATCATCCTGATCAGCTGCCTCGCGCTCCATTCTCGCTTTGAACTCAGAACGGTTACTTCCATAGTCTTCTCTTGCGTACAATCGCCCTCGTACAAAATGACCTTGGCATGAACGCTGTTCATCGATGTCTGTGACCAGTGCTCGAAGGTTCTCAACAATGCATTCTGTTCCCACACGTCAAGAACATTTGCTCGTTCACAAGAAACATCTTCGCTTACTGATGATACTGTGTCCATTGCCTCATGACGATCTGGGAACTATCATCCTGTAATGCGCACATTCGAGCATGTAGTTCATCAGCAACGGTTCCCACCCAACTCTCTCATCACCAGCCTTGACGCGTGATTCCCAGACACCTCATGCGCCCTACTTTTGCCCCATGACTCCCAGCCTTGATCCCGTAATTCCCAGTGGACCCATGGGGCCCACTGTTGCTCGCATGGGCCCCTCTTTTTGGATACAGTTCAAAGCGTCGCACGGCTCTCTAGATAACGAACTCATCTCCAAGGATGACTCATGTTGTGGATGAATGAAGTTCTTCTATAAGGTGAGTTTGGCATCGGCTTCTTCCCGTCTCTGTGGAGTCCTCAACTGATCCAGATTCCTCTGAACTCTTCTCATCTTGCAGGTGCCACTCTGGGAGAAGTCGATCTTGTCAGCGGAAGTCGTTCTTCCATGGAAGCATCAGCATTGCTGACTAGGAGTCCAGCAATATGCTTGCTTCACCTGAGACTTGTGAACCAGTTGGCACTGTTATAACAGTAGCGTCCTGCAAGCTGGCGGTGTCACCTGTCATCCTCAAGGTGCAGCAAAGGGGTATGCGGTATGTTCCACTAGCATTCTCCGAACTGGACATCGTAGGCCAAGTGGTCTCAATTGCAGCTCGTACCAGAACGGGTGCAGCTGATAACCTGCGAGTTGGTATTAGCCAACAAAGCTACCTATAACCCATGCAAAGCTCTGCAGGCCTATTTTCTGCTACGCTAAAGGGTCTTGAACCAAAAATCGTTTGGCAAACAACACTATACATCTATTGTGAAACATAATGAAACATATATACACATGCTGTTGCCGCGTGCTCAGGTTCTTGAAAAATCGCAGGCTCACATAGATGCGACATGTATGCCCACACGAGTGTCACTACTCATGTATCATCTTCTCAGCCACCTTACCCTCCTACCGTGCTTTCAGGCCACACAGTCGTCTAGTAGTTGTTTCTATTTTGGCTTCTTGCAGAATTCAATATTGAAACTGATGACCTGCGCAACCAAGCCCAAACCGCCAAAAGTTAACTTTCAATTGATTATGCTTGGGGGCTGGGTAGGTTGTATGTTCCTGGGTTGGTTAAGTGTTTGGCCCCCCAAGGGCGCGACTTCGCAGTCCTCCGGAGCTGGGTTGGCACAAACACCTGGCTGTGAGCTTGGCTGGTTCGCCTGAAGCGCCGATTGCAACTGCAGCCAAACCGCTGTTGGTGCCTCATCCTGCTCGTTGAGGTCCCAGGGATGTCGTTTCTGCGATCAACACTTTGTTTAAATTAAATACATATTCATTTTCATCACATATCAAACACCTCCAAATGGCGACAAGTACGCGGCAAGTACATGCCAAATTTGGGTCACAGCCCCCAGAACTCAGGCCTGGCACTCATGTGCTGATGAAAAAGCGCACCAGAAAAAGAAAGAACAGCGCACGAGTTCTCGCGCCATGAGCTGTTGTCACAGCGCCGAACAGCTCAGCCGGACATGAGCTTTTGTGGCTGCGGTTCCAGACGTGGTGCGACCGTGGAACTGAGTTGCATGTAGTTATTGAAAAAACATATGCTATGATTCTTTAAGGATGTTTAAGGTCAACTCAAACAAACAACGAAGGAAACCACTTGATACTCCGTTGCTGACATTCAAATATCTGAAGCATTTCCCACGCTTCTGTTTCAACACAGAGAGGCATCCTGGTAGCGCATGTGTGGTCCCAGGCAAATTCTCCTGGCACAGCCTGCCATATCACAGATCACTGAGCCGTTGTCGCTGACTGCTGCACCACGCAGTGCCAACAGCTGGGCTCCGACCATTTGCATATCATGAAAGGATGCCACCGGCTTGGTGCCCAGTTTCTTGAGCTCCGTCACCTCCTGCAAGGGCGGCTTTGGCTGCGCTCCAAATAACAAGTTTGACTTATCAATTGATACCCTGTAGGTAGTTGGATAGCTAGATAGCTAGACAGGTAGATAGAACCAATAGAATAGAATCGAATAGAATAGAACAGAACAGAACAGAACAGAATAGAATAGGATAGAATAGGATAGAATAGGATAGAATAGGATAGAATAGAATAGAATAGAATAGATTAGATCGATAGATAGATAGATAGACAGATAGATAGATACATAGATAGATCGATCGATAGATAGATACACAAATAGGTAGATAGATAAATAGATGGATGGATGGATAGATAGATAGATAGATAGCTTGGAAGGACCATAAAATTGTCTTAGCGATTGGCCATCAAAACAGCCATTTCCACCAGTGAACGGTCCGTTGCACCAAAGCCCAGCTTCCCTTCGCCATCAATATCACCTCCAGGGCCGGGCGGGCGCCGCAACCAAATCTCACAGAGACGCAGAGCGTGTTGTTTAATGGTTTTTCTGGTTCTCTGATGCAAGAAGGAGTTTTGGATTGTCTTCGGTGGACTATATAGATCTGAGGCCAAAGTCTCAACTGTTTTCAGAGCCAAGGGATAGTGTGCGCAACGACCCGCCAAGGTACTAGAAAGTCTCAGAGTTGTTTTGCGCTGACCGCCAGCAGGTCGATGAAAAGGCAGTGCTCTTGGTGGACACTTGGGGATCTGCAGAACTTTCAGTTCCTCCTCAGAGGAAAAATCATCCAAAACCGCAGAATCAGGCAGCTGGGAGAAATTTTCAAAGCCCCCGCTCATGGACAAACTGCAATGTTCAAAATCTCTGACCCCACACATTTGTACAGCAAATCATTCATAGCAAACAATCATAGCAACATATAAGAAAAAACAAAAACAATGCCAATCTTGAAGAAACAAACCACAACAAAATAGACCTGAGATGGGGGGACAACGAAAACCAATGGAGCAAAAAAAGGAAAGGGAAAGCAAGGGAAAAAGAGCAGGAGAAAAACCAATGGGGTGAGAAACCGGACACGTTGCAAACAACGCAGGCGCAACACGAAAAACAAAACTTGGTGCGCCTTGAACATTGAACGAAGGGTTCCAATCCAATGCCAAAGTGCTAGAACTTGACGATACTTTGCGTCGCACGCACGATACTTCGGTTGACTTGGAAGCTACATTTCGTGGCATGGGCAGTACTCAAGTTCTCTCAACATAATGAATGTTTCGAAACACCCCATCGACGAGACGGAGCGCCTTTTCTCACTTGAGCCAAAACAAACAAACGTCCCTAGTCAATACTGCACAAACAGAGCTATGCATGGTCTCTACACGTCAACACTCCTCCGTTTGCAAAGAGCCTAACCTCTGCGCCAGTCTGCACACAAATGATGTGAAACAACTTCCCGCCCTGGCTATAGACCTCACTTGAGGATACCTTCAAGCGCCGCTCTGCCACATGCTCCTCCAACCACAGGTAGCGAGTTTGGATGCGGCGGGCTACACGTTGAACTGTGCCTTTCGCAGTGTTGCTATCTCCTTCTGACACAGCATCAAATTGCAAACCTGGGTCCTTGCAAGGGGCACGCCTAGTCCAGTCAAGCCTCCCTTGCCGTCACCTCCGGCCGCACTCTCCGCCGCTTCTCATAATCTGCTTCTTCTGCTGCTTCTTCTTTCTCTTCTTCTTTCCACTCGCCTTCGACTCTTCTCCACTCTTCTTCTGGCCAAACTTCGCTTCCTTTTCTCTGTTTCTGGCAAAGGTTCCTCAGGCAAAGGCTCTTCCTCTTCTTTTCTACCGCTTTCTTCTCCTCCATCTTTTCTGCCTCCCGCGCAGCTGAAGCCAGCGCTGCCGGGGCTTCCTCTTGAAATTCCTCCGCTCCGAAAAGAAAACTTATACTGCGTCTCTCTTCTCGAAGCCTCAGAACACGATCCTTTTCAGATTCGTCTCCAGGCCTTCGCGCTACCATCAAAACACAGTATCGACGCTACGGACCGCCTTGCTTCACTTGAGCCAAAACAAAAAAATCCTTAGTCAGTGCTGTAGACACGGAGTTATGTCTGGGTTCTACACTTCAACAATCTTAAATTGAATTGAAAAACTTAACTATACAGATGTCGTGGCAGGCGCAAAACGAACTCCGATCTTTCAAGCATCAAAATGTCAAATATAAAGGAACGCCTTGATCGAAATGTTTTCATTCTATAGACCCATTAACATAGCATGAACTCCTTGGCGTATTGACCGCCACTCACGGCAAAAAACAACATGTTCAGGTAGCCGCTTCTAGAAGCCAGGTCCTACCGCCAGCTTCTCATCTAAGTGTTGGCCACGCGCTGGCTTATATATATATATACATATGGTCTCAAGTCAGCATGGCCAAGGATGGAAGAAAACCAACGCCAAAATCGATGTTTTCTAAACAAGGCCAAGGCACTGCTTCGCACGCAGGGAGTGTAAAAATCCAAGGGAGCAAAGGCCGCGACAACACCTGGAGCTTTCTTCAAAACTACGTCACTGCGTGGCCACCACAAGTCCGCAATCCGTCGCGACGCCCGTGTGGATGAAATAGTCCCACGAGATCATGGAACGCATTGGATAAAAATAACACTTCGTTTGGCCTCAATGGCAATTGTTTGGTCGCTTGGGTCGAGGAAATGCTTGGCCCAGTTTGCTTGGAAAGACCGGCGTTCGCACGGACAGGCAAGAACGGCGACTTGATCTGCGCCTCAAGCAAATCTCTGTTCCAACCAACTGTCGTTAAAGTCCCAGCGCGTGCGCTTGTCTCCCTCGGGCGTCGGGGATTGAGCCGGAAAGCTCGCGGGCGCCTGCGTCTCTGACTCCGAGTCCTTGGTGTCAGAAATAATCGAACGTCCCAATGGCCCACAGCCGAAGCTAACTAAGCGTTCCAATGGTCGCAGCAAGCGAAGGCTCCCTTTCCGGGGGAGCACCCGCGTAGTACGCACCTCTCTTCACCGTTAAGGCATCTGTAATCACAGTGACGCGACCGTGCAACGACGGGCGTGCCGGACCTGCATCCCAAGCCCACACCCGCCACGCAGGAACGCACACGTCGGAACGACCGGAACTCGCGCAGCAACATGCATCGTTCAAAATGCCAAGGCAGGCACCGCGCGGCAACTTCTCACGAATGAGGAAGAAAATACAACGAACCACTCTTTTTGCTGCTCTTCACCACAAGATGCCACATGAGATTTAATATTTGCAGCGGGGAGAAGGCCTGCCATTCTATGCGCAGGCTTGCTCATCGAAATCCCTATTTGGATGCCTAGCCTTGCACTCAAATAAAATTCTCTATAGAAGGCTCTGCCCGCCACAATGCAAGAAGCCACTCCATGGGCTAAGAGGATGGAGACCCCCATGACGCTTGACACCAACCCACTGCGTCCTGGCTGTGTTCAAACGGTGATGTCCTTGGTACACAAACAGCAGAGATAGCACCGCACGGATTTCAGGACGCCTCAAGTTTTTTGGGTTTGGAACATGGCTGGCCGCGGCATGTGGGTAACATATGGCAAATTTCCCGATTCGATGGACCTGTCATAGACCTGCTTTCTGGCTTCTGCTGGGTCGGTCATGTCCTCAACGCGTTCATGGCTGCGTTTGCAAGCAGAAGCTCGATCTCGACCGGTGGGAAGAAGGTCTTGTCATGAAGATCCTTGAGGTTCCAGGGTTCCAATACGGCCTGGAGTCCATCTTGTGAAGTCATGAAGTTCCCTCACGAAACGGCCAGATTCCGCGTGTGTTCTTTTCCATTTTCTGGAATGACCATCGCTCCCAGGGAAGCTACAACACGTCTTCTTCTATTTTCATTGACGCCTTTTCCACAGAGCGTCAACCAGCAAAGATCACCGGATCTCAAAAGTTTCAAATAGCCGATCCCCAAGATCGAATTCCCGCCTTGTTTCACGGATCGAAGCGTCTGGAGACATCCGAATGTTTGGCTTCTGAATTGCACTGCACGCTGGTTCCTGAGAACTGCTTGGAGCTCCCATCCTCGGCATGTGACGAATTCACAGATACTGAGCTTTGACATGTACCACTGTCTTTGCCAACATTGCGCATTGACCCAAAGTGGTGTGAGAGACAAAGAAACCATGTTCAAGAGCCGTGGACAGTAGCCATTGATTATATATATATATATATAGAATTCCATCCCGTTCTCTATCCATGAGGTGCTGTTGGAAAATGTGGGGGGCTCGCGCGTTTGACCTACAAAAGTAAGATTGCGTCCAAAGTCAAAACCCTCGGTTTTCCCGAGGGGCAAGCAGATCTTACGCGACCTTCCAACAGCAACAGTTTCCAAAAACAAACAAACGAACGAACGCACAAACGAAAGAAAGAGACAAAGAAAGAAAACAGACACTCTCCGAGAAATAGAACCAGCATAGACCCCAAACCGCTTCGCCAGCAAGAATTGTTGTTATTTGTTGTTGTTGTTGTTGTTGTTGTGGTGTTGGGCGGCCGCAGCCCCAGCCCCTGCCTCAAAAAGCAACGTAACAGCAGGACAACAGAAAGACCAGAGGAGGACATGAAGAGGACAACAGAGCACACTTAAATCTTAAAATGGAGCACATGTCATAATGTGTTTCTATTGGTCTGCGCTTGATCTGCGCCTGGTCTGCGCCATCTTGCCAATTTGTACCAAATGTATGAAATATTGAGTTATTTTAGATGCGTGTAGCCATTATCCACCGCCAAGCCTTGCACACGCGCAATGGCTTTCTTGCGTTGGGCACTTGATGACTGCGCTTGGGGACGGTGCTTTGCGCGCGCACACAGTCATGGTGTCATGTCAGAGTCTACATGCTGCCACGCTGTCATCTGGACACCAGCAGAAGGACAACAAGGGGACAAGAAGAGGACAACCGGAGGACAAGAAGAGGACAACCAGAGGACAAGAGAAGACAAAGAACAAAAAGAGGACGAGCACAAGTCTGGAGACTGGCTGGCAGCCGTGGCCAAGCTCGCGTCAGCAAGAGGACAACAGGAGGATAAGAAAATGTCAAGAACAGGGAAAGAGGAGGACAACAGGACGACAAGGAGAGGACAAGAGCAAAACAACCGGACGGCAAGAAGAAGACAAAATGAGGAAAAAAGAAAGGAAACGGAACAACGAGAGGACTGTCGGTCGAGACCGGATGCGCAGCCAAGCTGCACACCAAGAGAAGGAGACGAACATTCATGATCCTTAAACTCCCCCAGTTGCCTTTAGCCATTCATCCTGCACCTACCCCAGACTTCGTATTCTTAATGGCAGATGTCTCTGGGTTCAGGAAGAACAGCTGATGTTTGAAGGATGAGAGCCAACTATGATCCAATGGGCCGAAGAAAGAGATTTTGCCTTCTTACGTGGTGTAGGTTCACAATTCCATTCAAACACATAATTGCTGTTGAAGGGTTTCAATAGAGCGTCACACAGCATCTTCTGACAAGCTGCGCTAAAGTCCCGCTGCCTCTCCAATCGCGGGAGTCCAATGAATGCGTCCCAGCGATGGCAGGCACGCAATGTTGGCAAACCGCGCGATTTCTTGGCCTTGCAAAAACATCCCACGCAGCCCCACGGCTTGCATCCACAGGGGCGCACGGTATGCAGCATGCTTTACGGGCTGGTGCTTGCATGAGCAGTGAAGCCTGAAGGAGCTGCACTGACTTGTTACGCCAAACTGATGCATTTTAAGCACAGGCAATCTGCAACACCCATGCTCATCTGAGATTGAGATTCTAAAGTTGTCACCAACAAGCGCAGCTCAGTGGAAGCTGTTGGAAGCCTGCCCGCCTTTTTGGTGTATTGGGAGTTCCTCACTGATTGCCTTTGAACTCATGCACATGGATGGCTCTTCACACGAAAGCATTCACTGCAAGTTATCCGACGCAACACGGCCGAATTGAACCAATTGAGACTTTCATGTGCAGTAAGTGACTTTCATGAGTCAATCGGCTTCAGGTCACCACTTGCGCGGGACATGTGAGGTGTACTGGCAACACCCGTCCCTTGTCACTGTATGTACTTCCCTCTACGACGACTAAACCTATGACGCCTGACACCAACCCACTGTCGGCCAAGCTGCACACCAAGAGAGACTTATTCATGATCGCTGAAAAAACACGAATTGAAAAGACTACTGAAGCTTTGCTTGGCGTCACACATGTTCAGTTCGCCTGCGGCGCTCTGCAATCCTCCGGTTTCTGTGTCTCTAGGGCTCACTGTCCTCAAGCTGCCAGGCATCACAGTTGTCGTTGCCCTTGTTACGTCGACTGTCAGGTCTTGCAAGACGGACCACCTCGCCATCCGCTGAATCCGATCTCATAGTGTGTCAAAGCAGCTGAGGCCCCCACAAACCCAACAAGCAGTCGAATGAACGTGCTCCATCCCCTCGATGGCAGGCACGTAATGTTGGTTCACCGCGCGACTGCAACCACTGACCCTGGTTTCTTGACCTCATGCGGCCCGCTGCTCGCATCCATAGGGGCACACGGTATGCAGCATGCTTTACGGGCTGGTGTTGCATGAGCAGTGAAGCCTGAAAGAGCTGCTCTGACTTGCTACGCCAAATTCATGCATGTGAAGCACGGGCAATCTGCGACACCCATGCTCACCTGAGATTGAGATTCTAAAGTTGTCACCAACAAGCGCAGCTCAGTGGAAGCTGTTGGAAGCCTGCCCGTCTTTTTGGTGTATTGGGCGTTCCTCACGCTGACTGCCTTTGCACTCCTGCATTCGAAAAGTTGCATGGATGGCTCTTCACACGAATGCATTGACTGCAAGTTATCCGACGCGACACAGCTGAATTGAACCAATTGAGACTTTCATGTGCAGCAAGTGACTTTCATGAGTCAATTGAGCCGTGTTTTTTTGAAAGGTAAAGTGCTTATACACTGCTGGGCTGCCTACGCTGGAGGTTTCGCATGGTCAGAATTTGTGGGAAGGGTGGCTTCGCGAGGCTTCGCGCAACACCAGAGGCTTCGCGAAATGCTTTCGCGGTTCCGACACGCCAGATTCAACCTTTCATAGACTCTGAGTTTGCCTTCGCGAGTTGGCTTCGCCTGTGTGAAATCCAACAGCCTACGCCAAAGGCTTCGCGAGCCTTCGCTACACACAATGTATCACACAAATGCCTTCGCAAACACTTGTGGAGTTACAGTCTAATCTAAATTGTATCATGCAATAAAAAAACGCTACTCAATTGGCTTCAGGTCGTCACATTAAAACAATGGCAAGTGCCACTTGCGCGGGACATGTGACGTGTACTGGCAACACCCGTCCCTTGTCACTGTGTGTCTCTGTAACGACTAAACTTATGACGCCTGACACCAACCCACTGCGTCCTGGCTGCGTCCTGGCTGCGTGTCGTCGATGAACAAACAGGAGAGATAGCACTGCTGTCCTCGAACTCGCTTAGCACCTCAACTCAAGGAAGTCAGCATGCGATGGGATCGATCAAGGTCCACAATGTGGGACACTGGGAAGAAGGGAGGAAACACCGCTTTGCATCCTGTTCCAACCCAGCACCAGAGGGTGCACAGAGTTCACCGCATGTCACTCGTGCAAATGTCAATGGGACAGATCGGATGGACGTCAATCACGACAAAATCACGGCAAGTGGGGACTTCCGTGACCCACGTGCGGCAAAACTCGCGGTAGCTGTGGTGTTTTATCACACCACTCTGAAATCCCTCAGTGACGGTTTTTGCAGCTGACGTCTTGGCTTGAAGTTCACTAAAGGGGCCGTGGGCAAAGACTTTGATGCCAGGACCCTGTTCGTAAGATGCGCTTGGGCTGATTATCCTGATGTTCTGCAATCCTGTCTTCTGCCCTACAGGCCTAGCTGCGCCATGCTGCGCCTATGCCGTGCCTCCACATGAATATCTATGATCATAAAGATTGCAACAAAGACCTCGGCGATTGGCAAGCTGTCACGGTTGGTTCAATGTGCACATGGCCACTGATCACTGGGCACATTCTCGCTTGCGCTGGCTTATATGTCTGCATTCGACTTTGCTCAACTGATCAATTTTGCATTTCTTTGATTTTGAGTTCAATTTCAGCAGTATTCGAAGTCGAAGGCGGCTCCATGTTAAGACTGGCCTATGTCTGCAAGGCTTGTTGCGCTATCACGAAATCCCATTCAGGAAATCTCCGATCGGAAATCACAGAGGAATCTGCAGCTGGCCAATGCCCCGTAAATCTGTCAACACAAATGCAGCTGCCACTGCTTTATATCTCGCGCTTTGACTGTGCGCTTGACCAGTCACGGACACAGCAAAACGCGAAGGCGATTGGGTGCAAAATGATTGAAAGTGGTTGAAAGCTATTTTTGCCCAGCTTTGCTTAGTAACACTAGCTGAGACACTGCGCTCGACATGCCTGTCATCTTACCGGTCCACTTTAGACCATGCAAAGACGCCCGCCAATGCTACCCAGCTCATGCAGACATGCTCGAGCAGAGTTGAAAAGGAACAGAGTTGAAAGGAAGAGCGCTCGAGAACAGAGTGTTTCAGTCGTACAGCTGGGTGAATGCAGTGTGTGACACGGACACGGACGCTGGGTGAATGCAGCTGAAACAGCACACTATCTTCACGGTGTGACGGAAATCACCGAGCGTGCCAGGCACTGCAAGCCCGCTGAGCCGCTGCGAGCCCACGCCATGCACTGCAAATGCGCCTGCGCCTACATGGCCGACATGCAGCGAGAAAGTCTCTGCACCAGAGCAGGCAAGCTGCTGTAAGCAGCTGCTTGCGCAATCGAAAACGTCTCAAAGTCTCAAACGTCCAACCTACTAGCGATGGCCTCCAACCTACTAGCCATAATGATTCTCAAACATCTCAAAGTTGGTTCTCAACTTGACGCCACGGCATGCTTGGAAGCTTTTGGAGGATCAAAGCACTCAACCTTTCTCAATGCCGGCGTCATGTGCAACACTTTGCGCTCGACATCATGGTCACTTCTTGTCGCTTCACTTTATGGCTAAGTTTCTTCAAGCCATCGTGGATCCAAGAAGAACTGCATCTGAGCAGTTCTTCACACTGACGAGTTGGACGACTTCACAGAGCGCCCTAGCTGAAGCCTACTTGGTGCCTTTGAGATCAAGACCCACCAACGAAAGCCTTGGAAAGCTCAGTTCTTTGGCCCACCATGAACGAAAGCTGGAGTATTGATGGCTTAGAGATGCATCGGAGGTGGCAGGATGCCACGCCATGTTATTCTGCTAGGCAGGAATTTGCCGTGGAGCACATAGCGTCGCATGCTTTCGTTGCATCATGGTTCATCTCAGTACAAATCTGAAGTGTGAGGTGAGATATGATAGAAATGAAACGCATAAGTTGGACTGAAATGAAACTAAGATATGAAAGTGGTTGGGCAAACGATGTCTCCCAACAGCAATGGAGAAAGGCTTCAGAGCAGTTCTGATGCACGGTGCAAGCACGATGCCCAAGCAATTGGTGCCCGGACCTTGTACTTGAAGGACATGTCAACTGCGTTCCAGTCTCCGCACCTCTTACAAATATGACCGTTTCTTCAAGTTGCTAACTTTAAAGAAACCGGTTGAATAAGCCTTGCTGGAAAATGGCACGTTCGCTGCATTGCTGTGGGCTTCGTGCCATCTCGCCCTAGCCCTCGGCATTGGCGCGTCCATCTCGCAACGAAGCCCTTGCTCAGCGGGGAGTCCTTTACTTTCGATGGCTGATGGCATCTCCGGACAGAAAAGGACAAAATGGAAAGGCAAATGGAAATGCCTCGCAACGACATGTCACACCGTCGTGCTACAGCCCAAGTAATCCTCGGCAGATTTCTCAAAGGAAAGCACAAAAAGGCAATCCAAGGAACACCAGAAGAATGAAAGACAGTAGCAGTGAGAACTCCATGTAGGTGCTCCATGTGGCACCGGTGGCCTTGCATCACGTGCCTTTGGTGCCAAAAGTTTGCTTTTCTATCCTTTCTTGCACAAAGACGGTCGTTTCAATGTCTGTTTCATCCTTTCATATCCTTTCATCCGGGCACAAGTAATCTGTCACAAATGTGCCTTGAGTGAGTTTGCAGTTCTGTGCTCAATCACGGGAAAAAGACAATCCAAAACACTTCTCGAAGTTCCGGAAGGAAGCGATCCGATGATCCGATCTCTAAAGGTACGCTTTGACTTCACCGCGCCGGGCTGACCGGTCGCGCGACCGACCGGTCGTGCCGACCGGTCCCCGGCAGAGACGGAGAGGACCGGTCGCCCGACGACCCAAACGCCCGAAGTCAGGAGTCGCTTCGGAGTCGCTTCCGACCGGGTGGGTGTGAGATCGGCTCGAGTCATAGGGTCGGTAGGCGAGGGCTTCTCGGTCGGTAGGCGTTCTCCACGCTTTTCGAGGCAAATGACCACGGCGGTCATGTCTCGACGGTCGTGTCTCGGTTTGGGCAAGGCGAGCCACCGCGGAGATTGAAGCAGGGTAGAGTCGGGTAGAGCAGGCTTGAGCAGGCTTGCAGTCGAAAATCAATGTGAATCGTCAAAGATGCAGATGCTCCGGCTCGCGTATTTAAATGTCTATCCAATTATATTCACAGGGCATCCGATTGATCCAGGCTCTGTCAACATGTTTTACCAGCTTTAGGCTTCGCTGCCTTAGGTTCCTGTGCAATCTGTGCTTAGGCTTGCTGTGAATGTTGGATGCTTCTGGATGCCAAAGGACGCAGTGGAAAGGTTCTTCGCTCCATTTCGCTCGGATGGTTCCTCTATGTTCCTCTGGGCATTCCCAACAGGAGATCCTTGGCATCTTAGGAGCCTTCAGCATCTCCCAGGAAAGGGGAATCACAACTGAGTTCGGAGCCTAGGACACCTCCTCATGTCACATGTCACATGGCTTCTTATGAAATGAAATGCTGAAATCAACATGTCTGCTTAAACTTGAACGTTCTGATGTATATTCAAAGGCATTTGGCACAAAAAATGCATTGGAACCGAAACCTTGTGAAGAATTCTCATCAAAATGAAGGCTGTCTTGGGAGTTGCGCTGTGTGAGTGGAGTTGGGTTTGGTCTTGCCTTGGTCTAAACTTAGTCTGGAAGGCAAGGAGAGGAAGTGAAGAACTCACGAAGCAATCACGGTGAGCAGCGCGGCGTTGACAACATGTCCAAAGTTTCGACCGCTTCTTACGTGAGAGCTTTGGGCTCCAAAGAAATTGGCCAAAAGTGAGGCATCAAATAGTCTGTACACATCAACACGCTGCATTCATGGAACAGGCGGAACAGGCACACAAAAGACATGCGTCTTGCATGGCACTTCAATTAAGAACCAATGGCCCATGCGGCCCATGCATCGTGCATCCCTGCAGTAGGGGCATTGACGAGAGCGGTGGCAAGTTGGGTATCTCAGATTCAGAAGACTTTACCATTGACATCTTAGTGATATATCAGACCTATGGACATATGACATACGCCGAACTTACCAAAAAAGGCATGGCCTGAAGAACCTCAGTTGGGCGATTGGCCGAAGTCTGTGTGCCTTCAGGGCTCATGCTTGTTTCGACTTCGGCTGTTCCAATCAAAAGTGTTTGCCATCGGTCCAACTGCGGGTACAGAGTGAGGACAGCAGCTGACGTCAGAACACCACAAACATCCGCGATGATTTCTTGAGCGCAGCTACACTTCGCGACAGAAATTCCTTGCAAAATGTGCTGCAGCTTCACTCTTCAGCGACTGAAGCGTGCAGCTTCACTCTTCAGCCAACCAAGGAACAAGCCAACATGGAGACTCGACGGAGCCCTTCGCCTCCAAAACTCCAGCGATCACATCATGTCCATCACATCTGTTCTTGCATCCAAAATCGACACTGCCGGTCTCTGCAAAATCGGCGGACAACTCACGGAAGTTGTAGAAAGCTGTAGAAGTTGCTGTAGCTTACAGTAGTAGACACTTCAGGCATTTTCAGCGACCAAAGCTATGCCATCTTTTTCTCAGCGACCATCCTGACACAACCTGCGCCTCAATGCACATCAAATATCTTTGACATGCTTGACATGAATCTGCCGAACTGTATCTTTTGGGCACTTTAGAGTCTTCTGTTTGGGGGCTTGCTTCAGCATGTGCCAGTTGCCGGCAATGGCCTCTGCAGCAACTGGCACGTTCGAGCCGTCGCCCATCTCTATCAAGGGACTTCACACAGACATGAACGAAATGCCTTCAGCAAATGCCGAAGTGGCGAGTTTTTGAGGTTTCCCATCGGCTAGTTTTTGAGGTGGCGCAAATCATGCTGGGAAGCATGCAAAGCTTGCCAGGAAAGCGAACGTCACCTATGTCGGCATGACCCTACATTGATTCTCACATAAATATGCCCGTCCAAAAGCATGAAAATCATCAATCATCAGGAAGTAGCAAGCGTCGTGTCTGCTGAGTAGGCAGTAGGTCGACAGAGAGGCGGCCAGTAACAAAAAGGAAGGCCTGCGATTATCTGCAACCCCTGTGTTTGTGCTATTCTTATCTGGCTGGCGAATCTAGCATACAGTTCGCAAGGCTTCCATCTGTATACCTTGATGTGATTGGCAAAGCTCGCCGCACTTGCGTCCAAACACTGAACTGTTGAAAGTTGTTTGGGGTCTATCACCCTCTGGCCCCCCTGCTTGGCATGCATGGCAAGAAGCGTGTCTGCAGAGTAGACAGTAGGTCTACAGTGAGGCGGCCAGCAACAAAAACGAAGGCCTGCGATCAACTGTGACCCCTGTGTTCACGCTATCCTGTCTGGCTGGCGAATCTAGCACACAGCTGACAAGGCATCCGTCTGTATACTTGATGGGATTGGCAAAGCTCGCCGCACTTGCGTCCAAACACTGAACTGTTGAAAGTTGTTTGGGCTCTATCACCCTCTGGCCCCCTGCATGCCCTTGGCAAGAATAGCAAGAAGCCACAAAAGACACACTCACTTGGGAAGCGAACGGCGTGCCTGGCGAGCAAACAGTTTCGGGTCCACAATGCAAACTTGTGCTTGTGCTGTCCAGGAGCCACTCAAGAAGCTATGGATTGGGCGAGGTCAGAGCTGTCACGGCATTTCTGTCATGGCATGGTCATTGAGACCTTTTTCTGTTGTCTTTGAGACTGGAGAAATCCAAAGCAACTTAGAGGTCTGGTCTCAGCATCAATGCATTTCCACCACTTTCGTCACAAGCCAAAACTCAGTGTCAGGCAACAGCAATGATTGGGCTGGCAGGCTATTCTGCATCATGAGGGGCTCTAATGTTTGCATGCTTGTGTTCCTTAAATGTTTAAATGTTGTGCTTCGCAACAAGAGTTAGTGTGGACCAACAGTTGTCAAGAACATGTATCAAAGTGTTCGTTGCATGCGCATCCAAAGCCATTGGTTAATTCTTTGCACAAAGTTGCAACCACATGCTGAAATCTTCGCAACCCTGCAATCTGTTAAACAGCTGCGCACGCTGTTCCCTTTGATTGCCCTCATGTTTGTCCGACTTGAATTGACGATTTCTGACCCACACTCTTTTCCACAAGTGGAACACAAACTGCGTAGGTGAGGCTGGCACCTGAAACAATTTGAAGCCGAACTCTTCACTTGGTGAGAACTAGACTTCTGAGAGGTGCCTTGCTGCCAAGACCGGAAACACTGTGTATACACATGATTTTGGGAGTTCCGAGACAGGAAGCACTTGCTCCACTCAGAAATGGCACGGAAATTGATGGAGAGAACATGTTGGATGGGAGGACTAGTGACTAGTGCAATGCGCCAAGAGAAAACACTGCAAAACGAGTGAAGGACAGAAACAAAAAAGACGCAGACACAGCATTTTTTTCGACTGACCAAGCAGCTGACTCAACAAAAAGTGCGTCTCCGGCATCAAAACACAACTCACGCGGTCACCCCTCCGGCGCTATTGGCGTTTTCTGAACACATGATTCAACGACTGATCGGTTGATGGGTCGTGACGGTCCAAACGGCGCGACAATGTAAGCCACCCGAAGTGAAACAGAGCCTCCCAAAAGTCCAATTGCTTTGCGCACAAAGCCTACCGGTTTCCAGGACAGCCCGTTGCCACTCTTCTGATGTGAATACAAATACAGTGCATTTAAAGTTGCGGACAAACATTAAGAACATTGTTTTGAAAACACATTTTGAAAAAAATGCACATGGCACCTGGAAACAGGGTTCTACACTGAGTCACCAAACAACAAAGAACAAATCCAGGGGTGAAGTGACTGTTCTAAGTGTGTGCTCGCACAAGGGTGTGGCTACACCACTGAGAATGTGCTAACACCAAGAAACGTCTAAAAATTCGTTCGTCACTCGAACCATGTCTACTTGCAACAGCTTCTTGACTCACTGCATAAAATGAGTGGCCGAATGAACTCAAACAAGAAGATCCACGTGTTCAAACAAGAAGTCTTGTTTTGCACACCCACCATGGCAGATAACTCTGCCGCCAGAAATTGAACTTGAAAAGGGCCACGCTACTGCATGCAGGATGCCTGAACTCAAGACCACGTGACATGTTCTCAGTATGCGTGCAACAAAGGGTTTAGTTGAAAGAACGGAACCAAGTGAACAGTTCTTGCCTGCTGATGGTCAAGCACACTTATTTTTTGGTACGGGTGGCCGTACGTGCAGGAAATGCACAGGTCAGCGCAAAAAGGGCGAGGAGACTCAGGTTCATAATGCAGGGGTGAAACAAGGAGTGAAACCTGGGTGATACCTTAATTGGGCAATGAATTTGACAAAAGAACGCCGCGGACCTTTTCTCTGCGAAAGGTCACTTTGGGCCACTGTCGAGCGAAAGCGGAGTTCGTGAACATCTAGCCATGTGCATGGTGCAGAAGTCTCTGACCCCCCACCTAAAAGGTCGCGCTGCTGTGCGATCCTTTTCTCTCAGATTTCGCCCTGCATGGCGTATCTGGCGACACGCTCGCGCCAGTTGTCTTCCCATTGCCTTGACATCACTGCCACGCACCAGGCTGAAAAGCCTTTCTTGTAGTCATCATCCCAACCTAGGGCGTGATCAAACCGCAGGAAGGGATACCACTCACCATACTTGCAGGTCAATCTGGCCTGCACGTACTGCGTGAATTGCGACCGTGAAAACAATCCAGTCGCTAGCAGTCGTCGGGCTCTCCGCTCTTCATCTTCGCTCAAGTAGCGAATGCAATCCTCAAGCTTGCTCCAATCAAGGGCTTCTGGTAGCTCTTCTCGATCATAGTCCTGCCATAGGTAATCATCATCTGGCAAAGTTGTTCCTTCTTCATTCACTTCAGTGTATGCTCCACCTTCATAGGGCACACCTGAATCCACTTCCATATCCTTTGCGCCAGCTTCCTCATCTCTCTCTGAAGCTGTTGGCCTATAAAGTCTCCTGCAGCCGTGTTCTGGGCCACAAAAAACTCTTCTCCACTCTCGGCATCTTCTGCTAAGATCCGGTATGGCCTGAGTCTGCGCAGAATTGGGTCCCAATCCGTGAGGTATTGTTCAACCATCACATCATCTCTGTTGCTGCTTGCAGGTTCCTCTTCTCCTTCTTCTTGTTCCTCCTCTCTTGGTCTGCGCCTAGAGCTCCTTCTGCTCTCCAAAGAAACTACTTCTTCATCAAAGCTTCCTTCTGGCCCCTCACGTTGTCGGCCAACTCTTCCACCACGTCTCCTTCGTAGTGGCTCTGGTAGTGCGGGTGGTGGTCCTCTCACCCATTCACCTCCAGTTGCCTCAACAGAAGCTCGTACTGCCCATTCTCTCAAATCTAGTCCTGACCTTGTTGGCTGTTGGTCATCATCTCTGTGGAAATCTTCAAACCAATCACCTTGTAGGTAAGGTCTGACTTTTCTCATCCATCTTGAGATCTTCTTCCACTTCGTGTATCCAAGCCACACACCAACTCCAAACACAATGACCGTGTAGATCAAGAACATCAGGATGTAGACACTCCACCAACCATAGTTGGTTTGGTTCCGACTGTTGGCGGAACTGGTCGTGAGGTCTTCGTCACTTTCATGCTCTAGTTGTCCATAGGCTCCAGGTCGGAGAAGTAGCAGTGTCACTGCTTTCACCATAGATTTTGAGATCTTGACCTTTGTCTCACTTTTCTCCTCAACCAAGGCGCAAATCATCTCCTTCTTCACTTCTTTCATCTTGTGGGCCGGGTTCTTCTTCCGAACTTCTTCGTGGAAGGTCTCCTCTCTAACATGGCAAAAGATCTGGTCTGCACCTTCAACATTCATCTCCATCACACCAATGAGAAACATGAGGAATTCTCTCCTTTGGCGCGACAACCGTTTGGTGCCCAAATCAGCCATGTTCCACAAGGTAGGGATGCCCTCCATCTTCATAGTTTTCTTCTTGACTTCAAGCTGCATCCACAGACACCTTGTATCTATATGTTTCAAGCAAGTTCACATCACCCCGCTCGCCCAAGGTTTGCGAGGAACTTGGGATGCGCTGGGTGGCTGGCTGTTGTGATTTGCTTGTGGGAAGTGCAGCTGTCACGGCAGCCTTTGTGGCTACGCTATTGTGCGCTCGAAATGTGGTGGCCCACCAGCTTGACAGACCAAGATGGTCGGTCGATCCACTTGCATCTTAAGAAGGCTTTGAACGGCTTGAGATCAGCTTCACAAGAATGGACAGTTTTCTGGAAAATCATTTCTGTTCTTGGATTGTCATCGGATGACATCGAGCCATGTTTGTTTTTCTGGTCGGTTGAAGTTGGGTGGCATGTGTCTGGTCATGTGCTATGTCGACAATATTCTTGTAGCGGCGGAATCGGAAAGGGATATTGAGCTGGTCCTCAATTGGTCAAAAGGTTGCTGAAGAAAACTGGGTTGATCCAATCTTTGAAAGGGGGTGGGGGTCAGCTTAAGTTCTTGGGACGACAGATTTTCAGGCAACCTGGTGACAAGGCAGTGTTTGTTGGACTTTCCAATGATTGAAGACACGTTTGAGCCACCACGCGAAGGTCTGTCATTGGCGAGGGGAGACAGTGCAGAGTACCTGAGGACATGACGCAGGATAGCCGTTCCTTGATTTCACATAATTCTCCTGCCCATAGCAGGCTGTCTAGGAGGAAACGCTGGCGCCCCTCAGTGGCCATAAAGGGATGCCTTCTCAAAGGCGGGTACCTTTCTAGTGCTGCCTTGCTGAAACCCTAAGCGGGCACATGGCATCTCCCCCTTTTTCTAGTTTTTTGTGTGGCTACTGGAACACGAGTACAGTACAATGAACCCGTTATTTGCGCTTCCTGCACACATGCACCTGTAAAGTTGGCACTTGGTAGTGGGGTGTAGACAGTTGCGATATTGTCCATAGTCATTTGGCTCAAACCGCTCTAGTACGGAAAGATATTGCTCCCTTTGTCAGAGGTGCGCCACTACAACAGCCTGCATCTCTGCAGCATCTCCGCAGCGGTTCAACCCACTAGTGACACGGGCGGAGCCGGCACCCAAGTGCTGAGCTCCACATTGGGGTAAGGACGCCATGGTAAAGCGGCAAACAGAGCCGTCTGTGACAGTTGGTCCAGAAGGAGTCATTCTCACCCCCTTCGCTAATGAGATCTGCCTGCAAGAGGATTTAGAAGTCAGCCTCGTGAGTCTCCCGGTCACAGTGCTGGACATTAGCTTTCCGATGTGCCTAGTTGCGGCAAGTGTTGGGCAGCACAAGGCTGTGCGCCCGCGCACAGACGGTATTCCTGCTTGGCCCCTCCACCAGGTACCGTGTGCTCTCATGCAGTGCAGTGTTGAGATGCCCAGTGGCCATGTGCTCTTTCCTTTTGCAGATTCGCCACACATTACGCAGGAAGGATTCATCATTCATGGCTCGAACCCTGAAACCCGGGCTAAAATATACCGCCTGCTATTGCACAGAGAAATCATAAGCAACCCTCGAGAGGCGGCTCAAGAGGTCCTCGTCCACTTGAGATGGATTCGAGAGGATGGCACCCCGATACAAGTCTTTCCCTTCACTGCGCTCCAACACCTCGAGCATTGGCCAACCTTGCCCCCGGCAAAGCGTAGAGCCACCATGTGGCTTACCTCTCACCCAGAGAGCCCATTGGCGCCGCGAGCGGCACCTCAGTTCCAAATGTACCACCGGCCTGCAGGACAGGCAGGCATCGCGATGTCATGCTTGTCACTCCCTGTATTCCAAGTAGATAGAGAACAATAAGGCATTTCGTCTTGACAAACAACGTACAAACCAAGCATACTGCACTCCAGGTGGGAACCTGAGTTCCTGCCTGGCGCAGTGTGCAACGCGTGCAGATCTGCCTGAATGGACGAAGCTGCGCTGCTGTGGACGCATGTATTAGTCCGTGTCATGATGTAACCATCCAAAACCCACCGAATGCATTGATAAATATACAGAGTGGTGCTCCAATTGAGACAACCAGGAGGAGCATTTCTCAGGTTCAGCCCAAAGAACTGCACGCTCTACGCATCGTCAATTCCAGGAAGTGTAAGTAATGCAATGGTTAGGGTGAGCCATGTCATGCTTAACGCTTCCTGTGTTCATACCAGGATCTTGTGGCCAACTTCCAATGTCGAGATGGACGTGATCGGGGAATCACTGATGCCTCCATTGGTGGCCATGACTGACCAAGGGCTAAGAACTGAACGTGTCAAGTGGGTGCCTCTTTCGCCTTTCGTCCGCCGTGAGTGAGCCATCCCGGATGTGAGCCTTAGCTCTCGGCCGGATTTGGCACGCGCCAGTAGTCTTTAGGCGATTGGCACCCAGGGGAGAACCTTAGTTATCCTGTACAAAGAACCATGCTAGGGTAGACGGTTCTTGTTTCACCTGTTTCACACAGGCCTTGCATGCAACAGGATGGTGTCTCTCTGAGGGCACCTGTTCATGGATGATTCACCCCTACTTGGCATTTGGTTGAGAGCCAGGGGGGTGCAATAATGACCTCCCTTGTGGGAGGGAACGCAGCACCTTTCGTCAGCAGGCCTTTTTGTTCGCTTTGCCTCCACCGCCAGACTCGAGATCTGCCTCTCACTTCGTTCGTATAATCAGTTGTATGGGTTATACTGCGAAAAGGGAATTTTCCTTGGCTAGACTGGCACTGCAACTACTGACTTCCCTTGGTAAGAATCAGTACTGCTGACAGCCATGATGAGTCCCTGGCTAAAAGCTGCTATACCCTGACTGCCACTCGATGCAGTGGCCATGTGGTCACGCTTTTGACGCTAGAACGAAGCCACATTTGATTGGCTTCGCAGGCTCTTCGCTCGCGCATAGATGCACTTGGCAGACTTTCGTAGCGAATTCAGGCCCTTAGATTGTATGTTGTCTTCATTCTCACCTGTCTCACCTCCGTACAGAGGAAACACTGTCGTCTTTGATGGGGAATCGGCCTTTTGGCCTTTGGTTTTGTTTTGGTTGTGGTTGTTTGGCTGTTTGTTTTTGGTTTGCTTTGCTGCGTTTTGGGTGTTTTCTTGTGTTTTGTTCCCCATCATCATGACGTTTTCCTTTCCTTACAATGACCTGGGCACACCGCCCACATGGCGTCTGTACTCGTGCAAAAAAAAATGTGCGTAGATCCACAATGGCATGGGGAGGGCACCAGGACAAGCAGTAGCCGTAGGGAAAGGGAGCTTCTCATGTTGCAATAAAAGCAACCTGGGGGGGGGGTGGGTGTCTTGTTTGCTGCACCTCACACACTATTGTGAAGCCAAACCGCACATCGAAATAGCCATGCAGACACATCCAGAACCTTTGTTTCTGGCCGATGATGGTACGTATGTCGATGTCACAGATTTTGTACGCTTTGAGCTCCACCATGAGGATATTCGGTATGGGGTTCTGGACCTCATTGTACATTTCATTTATCGGGGGCGGAGGGCGCAGTGCTATTTACTGCATTTTTTCCAGTGGACGCAGTCAAAGAAAACGCAAATACCCCTTTCCCAGAATGGACGGAAGGGTTTGAGTTTCCGCCAGCCCTGCTAAAGCTTCGGGCAACTGTGGAAGGTGCCATCATCCCGCTCTATCATCAGGGCTGTATTGCAATCAACACTAGGGGGGCCACAACGTATGGCACAAAGCGAACTCGGCTCCGCAGGATGATTTTGCACATACAGCACCGCGAAAGCCACCTCCTCACTGTGTTGGCTGAATCGGTGAGCGCTAGGATCTTCACAGAGAACACAGACCCTCTCGACATTTTCCTGCAGACACGCCCCTTTTCAGGCTCACTCCCTCGGCGCGTGGGTTTCTGGACTACTAATGACAGGCAACAACAGCAGGTCCTTCGAGTAGACACGCAGCCTACGGAACAAGCGCCCCCTCAGCGTCATACAGAACGCACGCACCACCAGATCGAATCGGCCCTACACGCAAGAGTGCAAGGTCTGCATGCTTTGGTACAGGAAATTGAACAAGCAGTAGACTATATGCCTCAAGATGTGCAGGGTGCCCTCCTCACTCCCCTGGCAGACCTGCACTCCCAGCTGTGTGGCCTAGTGTACGTTGCCTGGTTACTCTCCCTTTTGCACCCGCATGCAGATGATCACGACCAGTAGTGACAGGGTCCTGGTGACATGCTTTTGCAGCAACATGATGTCCCTTTTTCTTACTGTATCTTTTGGAAGGGGGTCCCCTGCTAAAAGCTAGATGCAGTTGCTTTCCTGCAGATGCACTTTGCCGTAACGTTTGGCTCACAGCAGGTTGTAGCGCCCTGCACGCAGGAGTGAGGTCAGCCTTAGCTGACATCACCCTCGTTGCCTTTTCGTTTGCTCGCGCCGGTCAGTGCAACTGCCAACCTTAGCTGGCGGGGGCTGCACTCGTATTTTCGAGCAGAGCAACTCCAATGTCACATGACCCGTGGATGGAGGACAGTAATTCACTGGACCTAACTGATAGTGTGGAAGATAGAGTCCATGTGCCCTTTGCATTCACACGTGACCATGCGGAGTGGCTCACAGCAGATGACCAGGCCAACTTTGCCCGGGGTACGGAGGCTAGTGTGACGCAGTCCCAGGAGGATGCTTATGCGGCGATGGCTATGCAAGATACCCTCAGCAGTCCTTTCGGCCTTGATTCCGCTCGCCCTACGCTCGTGTTGTCTGATGTCCGTGCGCAGCCATCCAAAAAGGACGACGTATGCCACTCTTGAAACAGAGGGAGACCTGCCTGATACTACTGCCATTATTCAGACACTCATGCTGCACCGAGACCTGATCATGAGCAATCAAATGATCTACCTAATAGTGGACAATCGAACGCCGACAGATGTCCCGCATTGGCCGGCTTTTGCAGCATGGTGGGCCTCACGTAGGTGCCTAGTGGGTCCCCAAGAAGAGGCAACTGACATACTTTGGGTCTGTGCAGATGCTACTACTGGCCTTCACAAGGTTCCATACTACTGGGCAGGAGTCTTTGTCCTAGAGGCAGCGCGTTTCCTGTATCCTGCACAGCACTTCGCACTCATTGACAATGACTGTGTACCAGTCACGCTTTTCGAAGTGCAAGACCTACTGCAGCTGGCACATCAGCAGCACCAGTGGGTTGACCTCATAGGGTGTGTGCGTTCAGAGTCTAGCTCCTGTGCAGGTATTGGCATGCTACTCTTCACAGAGGCTCACTTGGAATATAATGCAGGTCTGGTCATTTCGATAGGCAATCGCAGCAAGCACAGCCCACTGGAGTATGATACGACTGCTTCGACCCTGGCGAAGAACCTCCAGGCAGGCCGCCTTGCCTTAGTGTCTAGAGCCAGACCACCTGTCAATCCGAGCGACACAGCCATAGGTGGCACTTTGTTTACCCCTTTTGTTGGGATAGCAATGCAAACCGCCCTTGACCTATGTATGGT
The DNA here is from genome assembly GCA_964035705.1 of Porites rus. NCBI lineage: Eukaryota > Metazoa > Cnidaria > Anthozoa > Scleractinia > Poritidae > Porites > Porites rus. Next base: position 234 of record CAXIVM010001829.1, on the reverse strand, counting down.
CTGGTCCTTATACGGACTCTACATGCGCAAGCACTTTTGGCCTAGCCCCGTCACCAGCCCGGATGAACTTGGTCCTGGCGGTACAATCAAGTGGCCACGGCAATCCCATCCAAAGGCACCTGATGTCCTCTCTGTCTCTGATCGTGACACAGAAAAGGAGGAACATGAAGTGCAAGAGGGACAGCCGCTGTCCTCTCTTGCGGCGACAGATGCCACGATGGCTGACGAAGAAGC
>CAXIVM010001828.1:25088-45088 GCA_964035705.1 Porites rus | reverse complement strand
CTGCGCTCTCGTTTGTGGCGCTGCGCGCCTTTTGAGACTTGCTGGTCACTTTTTGTGGCAGGTGCAAGGGTAACCTGTTTTTGGGTGGTCCAAAGACGCCTTTTCGTGACAGGTGCAGGAGATCGGAGTGGTTTGCGCAAATACTGTGGCAGGCACAGTACTTTGGACTTGGCGGTGATCTTCGGGGCGCTCTGTTCATAAGTAGAACACATAGCCAGAAATAAGTAGAGACTATTTCAGAATAGCTAGAAAGAAGTAGAAATGATAGCTCGAAATCAGAAAACGATCAAAAAAGTAGAGTTTATGTTGAAATCAGTAGAAAATATGTTAGCTTGTACTTGTATACATCTCGACAACCATGTGGACATTTGTGTCAACTACTCAAGAGGATGATTCACCTTGTTGCCCGGAGAAATACGAGAGAGCTTTGTCAATAGCTGCTTGAATAGAAGTTAGTGGTGCAATAAGTAGAACATAAGTAAGTTTCAAAGTGAATGGAAATTATGGAGAAACAAGTAGAACAATACAGACACAAAACGGAAAGTCTTTATATCAGTGTTTTACACTGCAGCATGAAGTGTTGTCCTCAGGTGAAATGTCTTAAGTGACATGGTTTAAATGATTTATCAGGTAAGCAAGGTGTGCAAGTGGCCCCAGGGACACTGTTATGATCAGTAGTTTTCACAAATCTTACTGGTAGCAGTTTTGTTGTCAAATGGAGCCCTTTGCATCTAGGCCTTGGTCAGTGTATTTGGGGATGTATCGGAATGTATTGGCCTTACCTTCCTTTCCCTCCAGATGAGCCGATACATTCCGATACATTCCGGCGCACTCATCTACATGCGAGAAGAGATCAATAATCATGTCCCGAAATTGTGTCTTTGTTCTACGCATATTTCACACAACTTTACGCTTGCGCGGACAAAAGTTGGAGACAAGCGCAACCAACATGCAACCAACACCTCACGCTTCTTTCAACCAAAGCTACGGGAGAAAACAACCAGGAAGCCAACATGAACGCACCAATATGCAAAACAGAGCGTCCCTGGGCCGCTTCACAAAGCAACGCTTCACAAAGCAAACTCATCATTTATGTAGACATGAAACAAAAATAAGTAGTAGAACGCAATGATAACTATAAGTAGAAAACATGTTGAAGTTCTAAACGTAGATTGAGAAATAAAGAAGCATGGCCATAGGAATTTATTGAAATTATTTAGAAAATGTGCAAATTACTTAATAGCTGGAAATACACAATTTTCAAAAAACAACATATAGACTAAGTTAAGTAGCCTCTAAGATAAGGACTTTCAGTTCACAAGTTTCTTCTGTGCTCCCATGTGTAGGACCCTGGTACTCCTCGAACTTATAAGCTGCAAGGTGAACATATTGAGCTTATAACGTGACTCACAGAACCTATAGTACAACTTCTAGTTACTTGTTCACAGCCCAGCTAGCCTCAAGTACCAGAAACGAAACTGGTCATGTTCCAAAAGGGAGCGAATGTCGCTTGCGCTGGACGATATTGGCTTTATGTTTCAAGAATATGTAGCTCCATCACGAGTTTACAATGTAGTCATTTTGTGCCACAAAGTTTCAAGTTTTCTGCGATAGGTTTTGCTTGAACAGTGGGAAAGGGAGGGCGCTCTCGTTGCATCATTTCTTGGAGACCTGGGTCAAGGCCCAACACTCTCAGCGTTGATGCCAACAATCGTTGCAGTGTTGGTTTGTATTGACTTTTCGGCTTGGTCTATTTTTCTCGTCCTTCCACTGGTTTCTTGCTGTCGGCCATCCTTTACCTTCACCACGGTTGTACTTAGGACTGGGTACTTTAATAAGTAATTTGAGACACTCAATGTGGAAAGACGTATAATCAAAAAACATTAGATAAAGGGGTCCAAAGTGGCTTATGATGGAGTGTTTTCACTTAGATTATGTAGTGGGCCCCCAGCTTGCACCGACTCTGCAGCTGGGCGCTAGGTTTGCGGTAGGCTTGCGCTAGTGTTTGACTTAGGACATGTTCAGAACGTCGTCAGGTTTTGAAAAGTGGCTGGCCCGCGGTAGCGTAGCAAACATGGCCAGATTCCAGCAATGGACCCTTCCAAGGCTGACTTGCAACACATCTGCTTGAAAGAAGGCACAGACGGGCACAGAGTTCAGACAGCAATGGTTCAATTTCCTCGGAGAGCAGATGAAAACGGTGCAGCGCTAGTGACACCTCTCACTGTTTGGCTCAAAGAGGAAGCCAATGAGGTTGACCTCGCTGACACCTTCCAAGCCTTCAAACCCAGCTACCGTTTGGACTTCCATCATGAAGGTTGCTGGGGAGCTGAGCTTGATTTCCTCCTCAAACGTGCAAGGATCGCCATCAGAGAGCTAAAGCAAAAGCGCAAAAATGCGATGATCATCTGCGTGGTTGTTTGGAGCGGCAACGAATTGGTCGGAAAGGGCGGAGTCGAGGACATTCAAAGCCCTTTACCGCAGCAGAAGGCGACGATCACATGGCTCTGCAGGACAAAGTCACTGAGTCGCTCATCGGCTTTTCACTGATTGCCATCGATATGGGCTGTGTGCCAAAAGTAAAGAATATGTAGCGGGCCCCCATGTGAACACGACATTCAGCCATTTTTGGAGGAAGAAGACATCTTGACCAGATCCCATGTGCAGATTTCGTGGCAGGCGCGGTACTTTGCGGACCTTGAAGTGTAGATTTCATGGCAGGCGTAGTACTTTGTGCGCCTTGAAGCGCAAATTTCGTGGCAGGCGCAGTACTTTGTGGACCTTGAAGTGCAGATTCAGTGGCAGCTGCAGTACTTTGTGGGCCTTGAAATGCACATTGCGTGGCTGGCGCAGTACTTTGTGACCTTGACTTGAAGTGCAGACTCAGTGGCAGGGGCAGTACTTTGGGGACCTTGAAGTGCAGATTCTGTGGCAGGTGCAGTACTTTGTCCACCATCACCACCACCTCCACCAACACCACCATCATCACCGCCACCATCTCCCCCATCATCACCACCACCTGCGCCATCATCACAACCATCACAACCACCCGAACCACCATCACAAGTCAACATCATCATCACCATCATCGCCATTCAAGTTCTGCTAATATGGATTCCATCCTGGCTGAAGTTCCGCCTTCGTGAATTTCTTGAGGGCTGCTCTCAAATCCTGTGAGGGGAGGGTTCGGTTTTATCCCTGAGTGGAAACGAGGCCTCGGCCGTGAGCCTTGTACCATGGCTGTGTTTCAATTTGAAAAGCCTTGATGCTGGCGTGGCCAGACAGGTTCACTTGAAGCTTTGCCGCTGGGCGCAGCCAGACACAGGAAGCGACAAAGCTGCTCTCAAAGTGATCAAGTGATCAACGCCTACGCAACAATTCTGTGGGTCCTAGGGGACAACCATGCAAGCGCTTTCCAAGGTTGAGACTTGAGGCGCGCTCGCCAAAATCGTCCGCATCTTCACCTGCAGACACCAGTATGTACCGCCAGCTGTTGGTTCATGCAAGAACGTTGTGCAAGAGTCCCCACAAGAGTGTCCTGCAAGAGTGCCCCACAAGAATGCCCCACAAGTGTTCTACAACAGTGTCTTGCAACTTGGTAGATACCACTGGCCTGGGACCAGATGCCCGCCAAGGAGAAGACATCCTGGAGTTCTTGCAATCGCTGGCGACTTGGACAAAAATTTGTTTTGGACGTATTGAACATGACTTTGTTTGCAGGGATCCTTTGGAAGAATTAGTTTCCCTTTTGGGGTGGGTTCTTCAGCTTTCCAGACTCTTCAAATCCAAGCGTTTGTGGGAACCAAAGGAGTTGGTGGGTTGACTACTCGCTCGGGGAAAGTATGACCCAACCAGATGTCCACTATTGGTGGGTTAATTGATGTAGGGTTGTGCAAAACCAATATAGGTATCAATAGGTACCTGGCACCAGTGCCTTTCTACTAACGTCCCAAGCGAAGATATAAGGATATCATTGGTTTGCGGAATTGACCCATAATGGCATCAGCCTGGCAAGTTTCACCTGCCACCACCCCTATTCCATTCTTTTTGCCGGGGCGCACATCATTGGTACTTCCCTGCGGGGCAGTGAAGCCGGGTTCGCGGGAGGCTCTTCGAACTACCCAGGATTCTGGGTGGACAGTTTGTCTAGATTGCACTTTTTCTTGTATCATGTACTGCATCAGTGGACGCCGACGCTTCAAGCAAATGGCTCGACCCTTTCACAACTTCAGTGGGCGGTGTTCTTCTAGGGGGTATCAGTGTGCCATATTCTTCACGGGTTCAAAGCACTGCCGAGTGGAGGGATGCCACATCTGGCCACTCCCTTCCTAACAAGAGGACTTGTTCACGAAAACGCCCGGTCACTGCCGGACACACCTTCCACCGTCAGGATCCCAGTGGCAGTGGTTTGGGCCTCAGGGGTTGCCTCAGCATTCACCAGGAAGAACGTGGATCGCCTGCTGGAAAACGGTGAGGAAGTAGGAGGTTTTTTTGGGGGGGGATCGGGGGGATCCGGCGGGGTGTCCTCACTCCAATCCAACAGGTGGATTTCAGGTTTCACCTTGACGTTCCCGATCCAAAGGCGGCATGACATGGCTGGCTCAGGGGTCCGATCCCCAGCTCGCCCATCCAATCCGATGTTCTTTCTAATTTTCAGATACCAAAAACACACTGTGGTTTGGACACATGTTGGGGGACTCTCATCCATGCATTCCCATATATTCAGAGGCTGTTTGTTTCCACAAAGAATGAACCTCCTGACTAAGTCCGGATTGTTCCCCAAGGTCGCTTCCACCACGGACTGAGATGCAGAGTCATCCTTTTCGACCAGTTTTTCATGTCTTTGGTGACAAAAAAAATCAACGACTGCTGGTCGCTGGTAGGAACAACTGGTTGGCCCCCCAGTCCCACCTGTGTGGAACAAATCCACGCCCAAATGGTCCAGGAAGAAAGATCACCAGCACGTGATTCATCGTGATTCATCACCTCATGGGACCGCAGAATCGGCTGAGAGCGCGCTGGTCAGTCATGCATCAGTCAGGTTGTGGTCAGAGAACGCAGTCGCGCACGTCAATGAACATTTGCCTTCCTTCTTTTGACACAAATCGTTAGCAGCTGAGCGCAATGGGTTACAGCCTAGTCTCCAATCCCAGCAGATCCGACATAGGAAACACAAATCATATTAATTACATGATAAGGATGTGCAAATCGCATGCATCCGCACTTCAGCTTGGTCGGGCCGCATCGCCGCAGTTTCGCAACCCCCCATTTAACAGCACCTATGGGTGCCCAAAGCGAACCGGGAACTTGAAGGAAATCACCGCGGACGGTGAGCGAGACATTGTCTCGCGCGTTGAAAGGGTGCCCACCGTTGCTTCGCGCATGCCCAAGCCGTTGCTTCGCGCGCCCAACCAACGAGCTCCTGGACGCACCTGCTGGGAGACTTGGCGCGCAGGGTACGGGTTTGGACTGTCTACTATTGGTTCGGGTCCAGATTCTTGTATTGAAAGATCGTGGACTTCAGCTAGCACCAATCAAGCTTAGGCCCTCAATGTGCTTGGGTGAACTGGAGGACCAGCGCTGGTTTGTTTCTCTTTGGTCAGTGTGTCAAAGGCTGTGTTTCTTGGGCACCACTCCCAGGATCGGGAGGAGGAGATGCCGGCAGATGCAGGCATCCAGTTGCTGGAAGCGATTCTGGCCGCTCGAATGAAGTCCTCAGCCGCTGAGGGAGGGAACATGACGGGGACGCCAGGGACCGGGAAGAGTGCGCAGTGACCGGGCACGGGGAATGGCGAGTGGGATCCCATCTTGGGGCGTTGGCTACTAGTAGCAAGGTCATCTTGGGATTTGCCCCGACCGGTCGTCGGAACATGGGAGATGCAAGACCAAGAGGAAGCATGGAGGTCGGATGCTAGGACAGGACAGGTGCAAGACACCGGAGCTCTTAGACCATCCGCTGTTGGCCTTGGGGCGTCCATCTGAGATACTCGACGCGGTACCAGGTCCATGCGGAATCAGAATCGCCGGTGCTTAGCGGATCCCAACTGGTCACTGGAACGGGTGGTCTGATGGCTTTGGTGCGCCACTTGCTTGGAAAATACGGCTCGAATACGCCTCGCATTCTACATGTTTGCACTACTTAGACCCCAAAGATACCTTTTATAGACTTCACCTTGCTAGGTCACCCCCCCTTGCTAGGCTACCCCCGCTTGCTAGGTCACCCCCCTTGCTAGGTCACCCCCATGCGCTAAGAAAAACTCTCAAGCGCATCTCAGTTGGGTGGAGGCGCATCCGTCGGCGCATCCGTCGCAGACCGCGCCTGAGGTCCGTGACATGTCACAGGCCCAAGGCTTGCTGATGGCCAAGGTGGACGTCAATCGCGCCCTTGACACAATAGGTAGAAGAAACAAAACGGAGATGGGGTCCAGAGGATATGTTTTAAAATATGTGTGTTGCACCAGGCTGTTGTATTTATGTATAGTTGATAATTTGCTGTCACACAAAGAAGAGGCATCCGTAGATTGGCACATGTACATGACACTCCCCCCAAGACCGATGTCCTCTACACACACACACACACCGTGCAGATCCATCCTGCCATATCCCAAACAAGCGTACTGAGCGGGCTATGACTTAGTCAGGTGACAATGAGAATAGAAACAGGATGAAATATAGACAAAAAGAACAACAAAAGACCCCAAATGTACAAGACCATGCTGGAGAGATAAAGGAGATATTGATATACTATAATATAAAAGTGAGACAGACAGGTGGTGCAACTAATATCCCGTTCGAGCCTCGACTGAGCTCAATGTGGGATATGCCATTTGCATTCAGGGAGAAGACCTTCAAGAATACTTTTCTCTACTAAACAGCCAAGTGTGTCACATGCCTGTAGTCTATATGTCTATAGACTCTATATAGAAATTCTATAGCAGCAACCACGAAAAACCACGTTTATGTTGTGTCTTTGGTCTTTGGCATCCTAAATGTGTTTGTCCAGTATTTGCCTCGCTCCACAAGATCTGTGCTCCAGAAAAAAACGAGTGAATGACAAGGGTGGCAGCTGGTATCAGAGGCAAACGGAAGGGTAGTGCACAGAAAGGGTTTTGCAAAAACCTATTCTACTAACATCGTGGAATCCTGGAAGGCGCGGGACATTCGTAGAACCCAAGGCTATTCGTGGACAGTTCGTGGAATGGTGGGCCAGTAGGAGAACTGACTGCAACGAAATCCCAGAAACCTTCGCAGAACTTTGTGGAAGGTATTTTTGATGCACTAACTTCGTATAAGCGATTTTTGCTGACCCCCTTTCTCCATACACCCTCCATTTAGCCTTCATGGTAGGTGAGTTGCGAACAAAGTGAGTTGCTGCGAACGAACTGAGTTGCTGCGAACGAAGTGAGTTGCCAACGGACCGTGTTTTTGGATCTTTTTGGGGTGCAGCTGGAGGCCCTTGGAATGAGTGGAGGATGCAGGTTGAATGCAATGTGTTTTTCATTAGCGATGCAATCAGAACCTGCAGACCTGCATAAACCGTGAGAAACTTAGTCTTAGTCTACATCCATGCGTTGAAGAAGGTGTCCAGAAAGCTTTTTGAACATCGTCCAAAAGCAGCCTTGTGTGGACACCTGTTTGCAAAGCCTTTTCGACAAGTAAGTGGTACGACCAGGACCTGCATGCGGGTTTTCACTGGCTTTTGCTTTCCCCCTTCTCAGGTTACCTTGGTTGATAAGTGGTGTTCAATTGATTTGCTCCTAAAGTGGTCCAAACGAAATAATGTAACATAACAACATGTGATGACCGAGGGCATTTGAATGCATTTGCGTTGGTGCCTAATGGGTTCTGCATGTTTCTGCTTAGGTTTCTTTTTCTTTATTTGGGTAAACCTCGACTCCAATATTCACGACTCTTCCCACAGCAGTCGCATTGGGCCGCCCAAGACCTGTTTGGAATGCATCACCTTAGCAGACTAACATACCCAGAATCAGAAGACCACCCTGGGACTTCCCCAAGGCTGTCTTTATCGGTTGTGCGTTTTGTTGTATTAAATAATGCTAAATAACATATTGTGTTTTGCACACACAGTCGTACAGTTGAGGTGTTCGTTCCTTTGCTCATGTGCTCAGACCTCTATAGAAGGGCCGTCCACGTGGTTTTCACCGGGCCGTCCACCACCTTATCGCCGTGACCGTCCTCGACATTCCAGGAGTCACTGGGTCAATCCAAGTGACTCGATGAGGTCACAGGGACGGTCCCACCGTCGAACCTCCACAACGGTCCCCGTCCGGACGGACGCGTCCGTCCACGCAGCGACGTCCCGCCGATCTGCGCTCGGCGGCCTCGCGTCGCGGCGCTGGCGTCGCGGTCGAGTCGAGGTCACCGAGATAAGCAGCAGCGGACGGCGCTTCACTTGGCCGCCACCCAAGGGGTCGTGGGCTTGTGCAGGCGAGAAGCAGGGTCTTAGACCGGTATCTCTCAAGGGTCGGCACCGGGGGTCCTGATCAGACTGGGCTCGGATGGTTGGATGGTTGGATGGTTGGCATCTGTTTCCTTCGGAATTTGTTGTGCCATGCCCTTGACATGTGCCTTCACGTGCACACGTTCCAGATGTTCCCTCAACGACATGTTCTTGGACAAGTAGCAGCTTTTCCAGGCGATCATCTACCAGCACCTTCGAAGGGGTCACCAATGGAAGCCCCTACACTACCTAGGGATCTCCCCTTTGAAGCTCCAGGTAGGAACATGGCTCGGTTCGAACCTCCCGGTGAATGGGTGGACACCTCCCCACCTCTGCCGCGGACACCTCGGTCTCACGAGCGGAGCAACCGGTCCGCGGAGCCGGCCACCGGTCCGGTCTGCGGAGCCGGCAGGATGCTCATCAATCATGGCGCCGAGCTGGATGGCCAGGCCGAGCTGGATGGGCTCGGCTCGGATCTTAAGATACCATATACACCAGACCCCTACAGTACTGGTGAACAAATCGAGCGGGGGTCTGAATAGAACCTATTGGCTGGATCCGACATGAAGGCCACTTCCGTTCTGGGCTGTCACAATGAATTTGTGTTGCAGAGATGATGCAGGCAAGGCGGTAAGGCAAATTTGGAGTTCAGGTGATGTTGGATCAGGGGGACATCCCTGAAGTTGAGGAGTCGATTTGGCACATATATGGGTTTATTCATGTTTATTCCTTGTTGGCCAAGTCAACGGTGGTCATGTAATATCCAAGCAGAGAAGTTAACGCTACCCCAAAAGCTTTGTTGGGACATTCTCAACGCATCACGGTGCGTTTTGCTGACAGAATTGCTGGCCCTGAAACCAAGTCTGGGGTTGTTATCCTGTTTTATCTACATCACTTGGTGCATCTTTGGGGTAATGCAGACTCTTCATTGTATTTCAACTCCCCATATGAAGAGGTTCTTGCAATCCAAATGAGGAGGTTATTAAGCAAGAGCAAGAGTCTATACAGAATTGATTGTTTGCATGTTTCTTAGATTTGAGCTTTCCGACCCACATCTCAGCACGGAGGTACCTATGGGTTTGTTTGGGTCAAAGCCGTACTTCTCGCGTTCTTTGGTGATAATATGAAAGCAGTTCCCTTTAAGTCAGACACCAATGTCAACTCCAAGCAAGGCAACTCCCAGCAGTGCAGAAAGAAGGTATCCAGCTGTGTAATTCGATTGGGGCGAGCTCCCTATCGACCTCCGGGTTTTCAGGAACTGGACCATTGACCAACCCATGGGTCTCGGTCTTCCACGCACCAATTCGACCAACCGTGGTGTTCTTTGGCTCGCCTCGCACCCCGTTCTTTGGCCTGAAGTCCGTGCATTCATGAGCACCGATGGGCACGTTCCGCAAAGGTTGGAGGGAACCAATCCGACTATGTTGGATTATTTAGTTAATTATTCTAGGGGGTTTGAGGGGGGGGCCTACTAAATAATTTTATATCATGGACTCTTCCCCTTACGGCCCCTTCGGTTGTTTCTATTCGTGTTCTGGTCGCGGGGCAGGATGCGTTGGGGAACTCAGCTTTGCACCTGGCGGTCTTGGACTGGCAGAATTTGATGATCCGCGTGGCTCGACGTTTGGTGGGATGGCCGGTGGGACGTGGGGTGTTCAACCTCCCTCCCTCAGAGTCTTTTCCACACCGGGGGAGTTTCAAGGATTCTCCGATGTCACTGAGAAACGACAGACGACGACATCATAGACATCTTCATTGCAGGAACGCCCCGGGCGTCGTGGGTCCGTCCACTTGGGGTGCACGACCACTTGGAGGCCCGGAGCTGCAACAACAACAGCAGCAACAGCAACAGCAACAGCAAGAAGAAACAGAACCACAACAACAAGATTAATGACCATCATGTATGTTCTTACATTGTGCCTAACATGCGTTGACGCCGTTTGTCCCCCTCTTCCCATGAACGTTTTGTGGCTGCTGGGGACGTTGCTTCTTACGCCGCTGCATCTGGGCCTGACCTGGAATGACTTGCTGGACTTGCACCGTTGGATCCGTCAGAAGTGGCTAGAGAGAGCAGAGGCCTTGGAGAGAGCTCAATGCTCGGTGCTCGCGATGAAAGAAGCCAGGGTCGAGGCGTGCGAAAAACTTGAAAACAAAGAGATATACCCCAGACGCTCCACGTATGCCATATATGCCTACATTGGGGTGGTTTTGGGGGTCAATGTAGGCAAATATGGCATACGTGGAGTCTCTGGGTACTGTATAGCTTCTTTTGGGGTTTTGCAGCTAGGTTCCTGTCTCCGATGTGAGACCGGCATCTGGAAGCGCCACCTCGCGGGTCCCGGTGTCAGTTGCCTCGTGGGACTGATTGAGAGCATTCTCACCCCACAGAAGGTCCACCTGGAACTCAGAAGGTTCCGAAGTCTCAGGTTTCGCACGCCAGCACCGTTTTGCTTCGCAAAGTTGTTTGTTCTTCGGAAACCTTGCCAGGAAGAGATGACCAAGTTTCGCAAGAGGAATTTCAAGTTATTCAGCCGTTGCTTTTCTCATTTGGATTTTGCATTGTCCGTTCTTATGCTTTACCAAGCCTGGGCAACCCCTGGGCTGGACTCAGCCACTTGGGCAACTTGTTGCGTAGTGGGCTACTTGCTCTTCACCGCGGTCGCACAGGACTTTCTGGAGCTGACTCCGCAGCCTGTCCCAGTGATGAAGGGTGTCATAGGCTTTCATGGGCATTTTCCGCTGTCCAAACAGTCTTCACAGTGTACTGTAGACTTCACAGTGTACTTACAAAATATGTTTTCACAGTGTACTTCGGAGATGGCGGCTCACTGAGCCGCTAGACTGAAGATATAACTATTGTGTTATATTTTGTTACTATTAATGAGTGGAAATTTGCAATGCTTCAGGAGCATCTGCCATGGGTGGCGTGTGGGTTCGCCTGATATATCTAAACTGCCCCAACTCGAAAGCCTCAATACAAATACACATAATTATATATTGAAACAAATGCAACAATGGGCTATAGCCACATTATATTCAATGTAAAGGCGGCTCAATGGGCCACAAAACCGAGTGTATCCCAAGTGTCTCAAAAGGTTGAACAAACATGTTTGATTACTGTGCGGCCCAATGGGCCGCATCCTAACATGGAAAAAAAAACATACATGATAGGATCAGCGCACAGACACGAGAAGACATGCGAATGTAACAAAATGTATAAGAATGTAGAGGAATGTGTATATTCAAAAGTTTTGGAGTTATACACATATAACATCATATAACCCGCACAAATGACTTTTACATGTATAACTGACAAATGAAGTGTAAATAGTTTTACATTCCTATATTTTTGCGAGATTGAACATTTTCACAAAACTTTGTTCACTAATCTTCTTCATCTCGAGCTCCAAAAACGCTTTTGGCAACCAGGTCCAACATGAACCTGAACCATTCAAGGAAAATACAACCAAGACGAACGGAAAAACTAGAATACGCAAACTACATGAACCATAAGTGAGATTGGCAGCTCCATGAGCCGCCCTCTTACATAACAGAGCACTTGTGGAAAAAGTCGTTGGCGTTCTTTGTGTCCATAGAGATTTTGGCGGCTCCATGAGCCGCCCCCTTATATAAAAGACCACTTCAAAACATAAAACCACACATTGTTGGCAGTCGTGCTTTAAAAACTTTGAGGTTCCATGCGCCGCACCCTTTTGTATCAAAACACTTGAAGGAAACGTTGTTAGCCGTTTGTGTTTAGGTTTTGGCAACTCCATGAGCCACTTACGTGTATAGGTCTGTTTTCTTCGCTAAAGACACCAGCTGCGTTGACACACAAACATGCATAACATATGAAACATATATAAATAACACATTTCCAAAAGACCACAAGATCATCAAGCAGAACAATATCCTTTGAAAACCAAAAATTTGAACGCTAAGGAACATGTGGGGTGGGGTGTGTGGACGGAGAAGGTGTGGGGCTGGGTGAGGGTTTGCACCAGCAGCCGCTCCGTGCCGGGCGTCGCGCGTGGGGAAAACTTGTTAACATGTGCTTGATACAACACACTGTACATATACCAGCACCGACTTCACAGGTCACCAATTGAAACCTGTTAAGGCCTAACAACCCTCCAAAGGAGACCTGTTGGAAGGTGCTGGTATATGCATATATATCGAAATAAACATACGTAGAGTGTTTGGGCAAGCGGCTCTGAGCAACCTCCCCTGCATCAGTTTACCAGTCCTTTTTCTGGCCGTTGTTGGGGGAGCCTCTTTGGGTGCTGGAGCCTCAAGGATGATGTCGGAGTGTTGAAGTATGTAAATAGAATTAAGGGATTGGTCCTCACAGATTGGGTGATTCGAGCAGGCATGGTTTAAAGCAAGCAGCCAGTCTGAGGTTTTGAGGAGTTCATTGGTGGCAGGGGGGTTGATGCCTAAGTACTCCTTGCAAGTTGCCCTTTAGGTTGGATGTTTGTGAAGTGGTGTCGTGTGGGTCTTGAATGGTTCATGGATGACAAGAGTACCCCAGCATGTGGGGGGAACCACTCTCAGTCATGGTTGCGCGTGGAGCAGTGGGTGTGGCTTGAGGCATCGGCTCAAGTTCATCACCTACTTCTTGCATCTAGCTGCGGTGGCATCCTTTGTCTCTACGGCTTGGTCTGGCGCTTGGCTGCGATCTACGATGCAAGGATTTCACTCTGCAGTACGCTTCTGCCTGGTGCTGGCACTCTTGGATCCCAAAATCACAATTCCTTTCCAAGTGCTGTACACTCTCGTCGAGGTGCTTCTACATGTTTGTGTGATGGAGGATGGCGATTTCTGGGTGCAACTGGGATCCTTTAGCTCAGGGCAACTCTTTATTTTGGTGGAAACCATCGCCTCATCAGTCTTCATCGATATGGGACTTCGTGGGCGCATCTATGCACAGCTGGACACTGCGGATGCAGAGTCCTTGCTTGGCAGCTTCCGGAGACTCCTGCAAGGTGGGACTACAATTGAGGGGCGTTCATCAACACGACCCAGATGACAGGTGTGGTACTGTATATATCTACAATAATCTACACTTAATAAAACAATCATTAGCATTAGCATTAGTATCATACATTGAACCCCGAAGCATTCTAAGCTGGGCAATAGGCCTGTAGAGCATCTATATAGACTATGAGACAGCAAAATTTGCAGGATAATTGGGCTTCAGTTTGTCTCGACTAGCTACTGTATATGGTCATCCACGCGTTGCTTTGGAGGTTTCAACAAGGGGCCCCCTCCTCTACGAAGGTTTTTTCACATCGCCTTCTGTTTTGCATTTGGGACGGCATTGCGGTGCCTGAATAGGTGTTTGTGATGGCGAGGTGCTCTTGGACAGCCAGATGAATGTGGCTCAGGAGAGCCAGTGTTTAAAACATCTCATTCTCACTGATGTAAGTCTTCAGGGCCGTTCCTTTGAACATCTACTTCTCGATGATGAGCAGCTTACTCGCTTTCGCGAATTTGTGGAGGCCTCGATTGATGCTGGGCCGCAGGAATTGAACAAATGCGGGCTGACATGTCCTTTTTTTGATGTTCAGTTGGACTGCCGAGCACCCCCTTTTTTGTGGTAATCCTTACCCACAGCATCCCACAGCTGTGACAAGAGGGACGTTAGTGAAGGCCTAGTCCATTAAGACTAGCAGAATCTATTAGACTCATGGGAATCAAGACCACATGAGTCTCAACGTCTAGACGTCTAGAGTCATCAAACTCATGCAAGCCTTTCATCTCATCAAGTTCTAGCAGGTTTGTGTCATTTGTGACCTGATGCAAATCCCAGGAAGCTAATCACGCCCCAGAGACTAAAGGCACAACTCCCTTGTGCCTGCGGGTGTCTTTTCGTGGCTCTGCTGGCATTCGCGTTGCGACGGATATTTTCCACGTGCCTGTTCCAGGCGCAGCGATCAACTCGAAAGTTAAGAAGTACACATCCCATGTGTAGTGAGTGTAGTGGCCGTCATCTTCAGTTCCCAAAACCAATATCAACCAATGTATTTGGGGTCGATTTGTTCAGGATGTTGCATTTTATGTCCTCCTCCTGGTCGAAGACACCAATGTGTTGATTGCAGATCTTGCAGGACTCAAAGAAGACACGTATTCACTATCATTCAGTTAACTGAAGAGGGCTGAGGGGAGGGCTTTGGCGGATTTGGCGGAACTCCTGAAGCCTTCTGGGAGCGCGACGGGGTCTTCCTGTGGGCCGGTCAACTGAGGCAGAGATGTTGGTCCGATCAAGGTGGCGCTCCAGTTTTTGGGGGTCTAAAGGTTTGGATGTCAAAAACGACTCTTCCCGGCTTGAGAAGGGGCCAGGAAGTGGCACGGATCCTGAAGAAACTGGGTCCGATAAATGGAAGGTTCCGGTCTCGGGGAGGAGAAACTGTGTGATTTTCCTTGCTTGGTACGCTCCCTATAAGTCATCATAGAAGATGGACGTGGAACATTGATGAACATGGCTGCAAAAAGGAAGACGATGAGTTCCTCAAAACCAAACAGGTCCATGAACTCCATGAACTCCACGTCACATCCATGAATTCAGTGCAAGGAGTGCGTCTGTGCGTAGAGGAGATGTTTTTTGCCTCCGGTCGGCGGGCAGGCCTGTTTGGTGCCGATGAACCCTACCATCTCATCGCATTCAAAGAGGATCCTGAGTCTCGGCCACAACCTGAAGCTGGGGAAGATGCCGTGCCATCGGTGCTTTTGCATACCAATCCAGGCAGTCATGGGTTGCGCAAGTCGCGGGCAGACTCCAACTCCATGTCGGGAAGCACTGGAAGGTCGCAGGAGGAGGCCTTTTGTACGGAATTGAAGGAGATGACTTTGCTCCTGGATGTCGATTCAGAGCTGCTGGATGTCCTCGAGGTGCATTTGGGGTTTCAACGTGATGAGCGGCCGAACGACCTTCCTTCTGCCTTGCAATCGACCATGCCCAGCTTGCGTAAGCTGGTCAAACCCACTGACTGGGAGAAGATTCGGTCAGCAGCACTCAAGTTTACAGAGACTCAGCGAGGCTTTTAGAGACCTTTTGGTGCCCTGCTTTGGGTAGATGTTTTAAATGGAGTCTAGGGCCAGGAAGTCTTAACATGTCTTAACTCAATTCTACGGCCAGTCCCATTGTTCAAGCGAGGAGAGGTCTTTGCGTGACCCAAACATTCAACCCCGAGTGCACAGACAGATGTTTTGTCGCCTGCCGGGCTCCGGCCGGGCCATTGCGGATGAAGCCGCCTTCAAGCGCTTCCCCAACGAAGACTATCCGGGGCACAAGGTGTGGTTCCACGTGTCGGGCTTCCGCCCGGACGTCCGCCGGTCCTTCTGCCCCAAGAATCCGCTCGTCCAAATCCAAGAATCCGCTGGGACGGCGGGGCGCGCCGGGCTGCGTGCCCGGCACCGATGAGGAAAGACAACAGGTCTCATGATGGATGTGAGGCGCACGGCACCTGGCATCACCTGGCAGCGACCGGGTGGCTGTTTTCGAAGCCGAGCCTACCAAGCTCGAGAGGGCGGCGCGGCGGCGCTTTCCCGCTCCACCGCCCCGTGATCGGTGACAGGGGTGAGAGCCACTGGGAAGTTTGCCATTTGGTTTGTGCGACGCCTGGCTTGCCGCAGCCCTTAAGCCTGAGAAAGGAGAAAGACCGAAGCTTGTGCCAGCAGTCACAAAGGGGTGCGATCCATGGAGGTTTGGGGTGCCCATTATTCACTCACTTAGGGACTAAATGCAACTCCTTTGTGACTCCTGGTGCACGTTCTTGTTTTTCATGTCAATGAATCTGGTGGTCTCCACAGAGTTGCTTGGAGCTTCCCTTCTTTGCAGAGGCATTCTTTACCAATTACCAACAAGGGCCAGAACAGTGGAGCACGCGGACTTCTCAACAGCATTTCCACCTTTGAGCACTTTGGGCTTCCCCCCCGAAAGGAGTGCACTCACCTTGCAGCCCCAGAAACCGGGGCCCGAACTCCCACCGACTGGGCCCCAGGTGATGCTGGAGGCCCAGGCTTCGCCGAACTTGGTGAATGCCACGGGAGAGACTCCACTCATGTTGGCGGTCAACGCAGGCGCGACGGAGACCGGAGACCGGACTGCACCGGTCTTGGGGAGTGGGCCGGAGTGGGGGTACTCTTCTTCACTGAGGGAAAAGCCAACGTGCGTCCACTTAGCCCAGAAGTTCTTAGAGGCTTCGTTCCTTGGACGTTCCTTCGTTCCGCCGTTCCTTCTGACTCCCCCCCAAAAGCCTCGAGGCAACATGCAGGCGATGCAGCTGCTCTTGGACGCCAACGCCTCGGTAGATTTCACCAGTGCTGGTCCTGTGGCTGAAGGAGGCCAGGAGAATGGAGGGCGAGCTGCCAAGTGACCTGAACAAGGGACCCGGGAGGCCCGCCTGGGGTACCTGCTGTATGGGAGAGTCGAACTAGAGTCTAGAGGGTTCTTCAGCCTCTGGTACCTGCTGTCTTCTGATATTTAGGATTTACCAATTTGATCACTGGGGGTGGTTGATAACAGCGGTCTTTTTGGGGTGGCGTCGCTGGGTCTTTCTGTCACAGTCAGGTGGAGCTGAAAGGGGTGGACCGGAGCAGAAATGGGGTGGACAAAAGATAAGGTGATGGGATCCCAAAACGTTGATAAATGATGGAACATGACGAAAGAGCCCCACAAAAAGAATGATCAAATGATCAATTATTATTTTATATAAATAGATTTAAATTGTATAACGTCTGCGAAACTTACAAAATCAAAAAACATCCTCCAACCTTTCCACCTCAAAAAGCATTCTTCGACCCAAACATGCCAAACATGCCAGGCTCGGTGCTGCTGCGCGCGGTGCAGCGGCAGGTGCTGTGTGAACTTGTCGAGTGACTTGGACAGAACGGTGATCCGAAGGGTTTGGAACAGCGGTTTGGCACGACTGGAACTGCATGAATTCCGTGGGTTCCGAATACATGTGTTCCATGGGATGAAGTCGGATGAAGCTGGAAGTGATCTTCGCTTTTATTGGACGCATGCGTGGGTATGTGCGGTATGTGGCGACATTTTCGGGATGTGGGTTTGCGGGAGTGTCTATTCCCCAGTGACTGACACGAGGCTAAGGTGTCGGACCCAGATCGCTTCCATGATGTCAATGTGATCCAATGTGGCTTTTGCTTCACCGATTTGGCAAGCTTTTACCGGAAAGTGATAACAAAGCTCAAGAAACCAAGTCAAGTGATCAAGAAAGCTGAACTTGATGTGTGGTCAACTGTACCGGGTGGGGGGGAACCAATTCCTCAACCGAATGGACACCAGTAGAGGACAATGCCGTTTCGGGCGGTGCATCTGCCGAAGCTCGCTGCTGTTGATGTGCAGTTTCAGAACCTGACAAATGCTAAAAAGACACGGATAAATGCAAAAAGTGCATGATATAAGACAAGACTATAGTGTGTATAGTGCTGGCCAGGCAGACAATCAAAAGGTCAACAACACAGCCTGCAGCTATAGATAGACCTGAGTGGTTTCCTAATTAGACCATTCGATGCACCAGGTCCAAAGGGGGTTGTGACCCATCTCCAGATCGGGGCTCCATGCCCCGTGCAGCGAGCATCGGATGGTCAGTACCTCATGAGCTGGGTGCATCAGGGTGTTTGTCATGGAGTCATGGAAGCCCTCCCCTTGAGTGAGGCAGTTGGCAATTAAGGGTTGTATTTGTGTTCGTGCTCGTTGCGCTCGTTGCATTCGATTTCGGCCACCGAAGAAGCGAGCACCAGGAGTCACAAAAGGGTGGTGTTTCATCGAATCCAGTGAGTTCATGGGCACCCCGACTACCTCCATGGATCGCACCCCTTTGTGACTGCTGGCC
Organism: Porites rus; assembly: GCA_964035705.1. NCBI lineage: Eukaryota > Metazoa > Cnidaria > Anthozoa > Scleractinia > Poritidae > Porites > Porites rus. Next base: position 26,770 of record CAXIVM010001828.1, on the reverse strand, counting down.
ATGTTTTTTGGTTGGGGGCTGCGCTGGGCGAAAGGCGACACGAATCAATGTGGGACGATGCACGGAGTGAATGGGAGAAGTTAAGAGTGATTCATCACCCGCGTCGATGTAGATGTAGGTACGTCATGGTACGTAAACGTACCCTCCCTCCAACGATATCCAACAATCATGGAAGTTTCTCAGAAGGTACTTGGAGGCCTAGGTCGGGTATTTGATCATATATGATGATATTGTGATTATGAATGTCCCCGCCCCCTTTCATACATTTGGCTGTGCATGGGTTGGTGTGTTCCCTTCCCTATGCATACAATTCTAGTCTTGCTGTCCCCCCACCTGTCATACATATTCTGGACCCGGTGTGTCAAAAAACACGGAAATTACCGCCACTGTTGGAAAAACATGTCGACACCTGCACCCCTCTACCTGCATATGTTCTATTTTCTGACAGCCCGTCCCTTTGTGACAGTTAGAGCCCGGTGATCTTGATTCCTTTGCTGAAGTTGATGGCCTTTTCCAAGACCTGACTATATATCATGATCCTTCTACCTCGTATCGACCTGCCGTTCTTCAGGCTTCCTTCCACAGGGTCTCCTCCCATCATCCGCATCCCCCCGCATCCTCCCGGCCTGTGAAGGGAACCGATCTCGGACTCCCCTCCTGGATCACGAAGCGCCGCGCCGCGACGTCGAGGCTCTTGTTGACGAACCGGGCAAACCTGGAAGCTCGAGACCAGGAGGAGACGGAGAAAGAGACGGCGGAGACCAGGTGAGTCCACCAGGGAAGTGTTGACAGTGGTTCAGGTGGAGACCCTGGAGTTTCAGTGTGTGGTTTTTGTGGATGATGGTTTTGTGGGTTTGTGGCTGTTTGTGGCTGTTGATGTAATTCGAGACACCATGTGCTCCGTCTGGCCCTATGGTGGTGGCGGGCACGTCTTTCACTGTGGGGTCGGGCACGGGCGTCCCAGGGGGCTCTCCCTTCGTCATTGAGCCCTCGCCGTTCGAGCCGACGCTAGGAGTACGTCACATCGGGCATCCGACGGTTTGATGCGAGAACGGTCCCGCCAGGAGAACAGCCCACTTCACCTGGCAGTGCAGTGCCGGGGCGAAAGAGAGAGAGAGAGAGAGAGAGAGAGTGCAGCGCTTTCCCTGATGAGACTTGGTGCCCGGATGGTCTTCTAAAGGAGCGAACCAGACCTGACAGGTTGCCAGGTCAGAAGTTGAGACCTGGGAATGGGCCCAACAACCCAACCAATGACCTGGAAGGTACTGACAAGGGGTTTGTAGATGGAGAAGATATGATAAGATGAGGTGCTGCGTCCTAGCAGCTTAGTATAGGTTTCCTTACGCCAGCGGTGGTGGATGAAGTAATTCGATGATACAATATATTCGAGCTAATGTGAGACTTGACTAGTTAATGATATAATAATACCCTAGGCGGAAGTACCTTCTCAGAAGGTACTTGGACCCTCCAAACCTACACAACAGTGTCTCCAAGTACCTTTTGAGAAGGTACGACTGGATTCTAGAGATAACTGTAGCTTATTGTAGCTTGAGTATTCCATAGTATATATAGGACAAGTGACTTCACTGAGACACAAAGTTCCAAGGTCGCACCAAAAAGCCACCTGTGGACACAAGCCGAAGATTCAGATATCAAAACTGAAGGCCATGGCAAGTCCAAGT
>CAXIVM010001828.1:0-24888 GCA_964035705.1 Porites rus | reverse complement strand
CCCTGCCCCCGCCATCAACTTCCATCCATCCATTTATCCATCTCCCAAAATCATGAACTATTTACATATACCCCAAACTGCACCAAAAAGAGACGTGGCCAAATTCTTGCATGTTCAAAAACACTACACAAAAAAACATACAAAACAAATATAAATATCTTTCAAAGAAACCATCTCCCACCGGGCGCGTTCCCAGGAACGGCGACCCTCGTGTGGCGCGCCTCTTGCTGGAACGTCGCTGCGACGTGGACGCCTGCAACGCGGTCGGTCGCACGGCCGTGCACCTGGCGGCGGCCACGGGGTCGGTGCGGAATCTGCGGCTGCTGGCGGAGTACCGAGCCGACTGTGGGAGCCGCGGAAGGAACGGACGGATGGATCATGAATGTTTGGACCCAGAGGAAGATGAAGGAACTGGGAGAGCCGGCCTGGATCATGGTCCAGATACAGAGAAAGAGAGACATAGTAGACGAATCAGTTGTCATGTGTTCTTTTTCTTGTGACTATAATTATGATATTTGATGTAGAAGGTGAAGGAACAAGAACTCCACCAGTGGGATTTGTGAAACCGTTTCATTTATGTAGAGGGGTTTCATTCATTAACAGTCTACCTTACTCTATGAAAATGATCCTTGGGGCGATCGTTTTGATGGCCAAGCAACAGCCTGAATAGGCCAGAAGAGGCATGACCAAGCAGCCAAGCACAGCGATGCTTTTGTCTCCAAGTGATTTTGTGGGGTTCAACTACCCTTGCTTGGTATGATAAAACTTGATTGAACCATAATATTGAACCCAGAAATATGTGTTTCAAGTGAGTTGACACCACCAACCAGATGGTGTTGGGAGACTGAGGAGGTGATTTTTTTGAGAAAGACCATGGAACTGCGTCTCAGCTGTCCCCTGCTAAGCTGCACCCTAGTAGCATCCGTGCCTTGCTACAAGTGGTTTCTGAAACTCTTTCAAGCCGGGCCGGAGGGGCAAAGAAGATCAAAGAAACAAAATAAGTATAGTTGTTCTGAGGGATGATCAAGGCTGTACTCGGCTGGGAAACCATGACTCACCAGATTTTGGGCTAGTGTTCGTTTGAGAGAAGGTGTTTGGGGTGGGTTTGGAGGGTCCAAATACCTTCTGAAGAAGTACTTGTAGGGTATATAAGTGGGTTCAGGGGGCCCAGGATGACCCAGGAACAGGGACCCAGCATGTTCGACTGTCATAGGGTTTTCGGATGCTTCGGATGGGTTTCACCTGGTTTGGCGAGCCCTTGCAAGTGAAGGGTACTAGGGAATGAAACATGTGGATGTGTTTTTTGCACCTGGCCAGAGGTGGAATGGGCCACCTGCAAATTTCCTGAGTTGTCATCGATCGCCCCACCTTCAAAGGTGACCTGGTTTCTTCCTGTCTCCAACAAAGCTCATCAAACACCTTCGGATCCCGGCTGAACATCAGGCCACCATCCTGGTGGTCCTGGCTGAACTACCCCCCTGCAGACGATCCCATTGATCCTGAGAATTGATCCGTGGTTTTGATCGTTTTCCGAATACCAACCCAGTGGTTTGAGAGTTCCATGTGAGTCTCTACAGAGGAGGTACATACCCCCGAACCCCCACGGATGCCACAATCTCTGCACATCTCCGATGGCTCCCAAATTGTTTAGCCCAAGGAAGCGAGACAATTTGGGGATCTTACCGATGCAGTTGGCGACCTCGACATGCCACTGGGCAGAGCCGAGCCATTTTCTCGACATCCCAGAGATGACAGGAAGGGAAACATCACCCACTGCTTAGTTTGGTTGGCTTCAGGACCTGAGTATACTACCCTGGGATTCCAACAACCACTGTTTAGACTACAAAAATCCAGGTCAACCTTTCTTGTGACTGGTCTTTGAAGGCTGGGGTATATAGTAAAGTAAGCTGAGCCTTTTGATTCTACTAGTTGGTTTTTTGTTATCTCTTAAACATGTTCCTACTCTATATCGGAGAAATCTATTCCAAAGCGCCGGGGATTCGCCGAAATGTGCACGGTATATCCCTTACAGATCGAAGCTGCAAGACCAACCTCCTCTCAGATGATCGAATCTTTGCTTTGGCATATCCTACGTACCAAGAGAGGTAGCCAGTGACCTGAACTAGGACCCGTAGCCTGGGGTACCCAACTGGGATAGTCTAGTTCGGGTTCTTCAACCTTTGTTGGTAGGCATTTTGCCAGTCACAGCTTCAGCCGAGTTGCCGAGGCCAGCGAGTCTTGCAGGAGCTGGGTGGTTACGACTCTGAGAGCCCCAGTCATTCCGTCAGCCCGAACCACTTTCCGCTGGCGGAGGGCGGGGCCTCTCGGTGAAAAGCGCGCGCACACAGCGGTGTGGAAACGACTGGGCGGGAGGAAAGACCCAGGGCGGTGTTCGAGCGATTTCGGGCGTGGTTTTGGAGCAAAGGGCGTGGTTTTGGGGTGAAGTATTGATGGTGGGATGCGTTGGTGGCTTGAAGCAGATTGAGGATTTGCCAAAACAGGGTGGACTCGGTGATGTTTTCGAGGCCGTGGGTGGCTTGGTGTCTAATGACAAAAGGTTATAAAGAATCCTCCAGACTCCAGTCCCCTTGCTTTTGGGTGCCTGTGAATGAAGGTGGCAAGGTGCTTGAGCACCTGGTCTTGGGCTAGGCTAGCACCTTTGGTTTTCACAGGTTGGTTTAGAAACAATGATATGGAGAGTTGGTGGTTTGTTTGATGCTACCTTGAACATTGCAACTTATATAGATTGTGCCAATGCATGATGCATCCTATGGGTTCCCTCGACAAATTGCAGACAAGAAATGCAACCTTTCGGGCAAATGCAGCTATTGGCCTGGGATAGCAGACCATTTTTATTAGTTGGAGAAGCAATTCCAGCTGAGAATTAGGCTGAACATCCTGAATGGTGTTCACTTAAAACAAGAATACCTAAATATCTTTTGAGTAATATGGGAGTTCAGTGGAATGACATGACGCTCGGTCTCGGTGAACCCTTCCAGCAACCTGAATTCTTATAGTACATCCCTTTTGCGGCTTCGCCGCTTTTCCTCGAAGCCCACCCGCCTCGCGAGGGTTTGCGCGGTGGGGGGGTTCACTCAGCCGAGGAATGGGCCATGGGCCCCAAGGGCGGTGGCGTTTTCCCAGCCGGACGATTTCAAGTCGTGCCACGGTGGCGTTTCACGGTCCGCAGTGCCAGGGGGGAGCCGGTGGCACCGCTGGTGGGGGGCGGGGATCCTGGAACAAGGCGAGGACCTTGGCAAAAGGAGTTCGGCATGGCTCTATCCAACAACAAGTCCAAACCATTCCAGGTCTACGTACCAGACCAGCTCGCAGACCAGGAGCAGCTGAAAGCCGTAAAACGGAAAAAACATAATTAATATATTATTACTATTGCATGTAGACAGACACTTGTAAGCTGCAAGAGAATGCAATCTGTTCGTGTCTTTTTGGTCTCCCCATCTCTATGATGTTGATTGATTTTGTGCAACATCTTGTATATTTATAATATCACATATTCAGACTTCAACGGATTTGTCACCCAACACCGCATCTTGGAGGATGTTTTGACACTCCATGGGACTGCCAGATTTGGCTGTTCTCACTTGGTGGGGGGTGGACCTTTCTGGCTCGGCAGCCCCTTCCTGGCTCCCACGCGCTCCATCAACCGAAGCTGAGGAGCCGGACCTCGCGAAGCGATCCAGTCCGGAGAGGTCTCCCCTGAGTCGTGCGCGGCTACGGGGTCAACGCAGCTTACCTCTTTTAGAGGCGGCGGAGTCTGGTAGGAGGATGCACTCACCACATTTGTACAAGAAGGCCAGTGGTGGAAATCTGCCTAGACTTGCTTGGAACTTGGAGCCCAGAAAGAGGCGATCTTGCTGCGAGGTGTGATCGAGGGCGCAGGGGTCCTATCCTAGCCACCTCGATTGTTGAATCGAAGGTCGGTTTTGTGTCAAGGAGAACTTTTGGAAGAAAAGCATGTCTCAACTCAATTGTCCAAATGATGTTAAATTGCTCCATGTTTCTACAAAGTACTTTTAGTTTAGTTCTCACACTTCCTCCAGCAGCTGCCGAGCCCGGTCCCGGGCGCTGATGGATCCGATTCTCGCTACCGGACGCACCGTAAAGAAGAGCGCCCTCTGGACGCACGCACCCTCGGTCCAACCGTCAACAGGGTCCAACTGGTCCCTGAAACTGGCTACTGAGCTACTGTACAGATCACCTTGGTCGCGGGGTACTAAATCAATGGTGGTTGGAATATATAATTATGTTGCGATCCATTGGGAAGAAAACATTTCCCAGCGCTGGGAGTGCAACCCCCAGTGGTTTTAGCACTGTTGGGCCAGAACGACTAGTGACCAGAGCCTTTTCAACGCTCAAAAAGGTGAAGGAAAGCACGTCTTGTGCGAAGCACCAATGCACTCTTCGATGCCTTGTGAATCTGGTGAATCTGTTTGTCATTGGACCGGGGAACGCACTTGGTGTCGGGTCTCGTCCATGACCTCGAAAAGAACGTGTAGCGCCCGAGCACTGCACAGGCTTGGTCTCCGAAATAAGTCAAAAAACAGGGAGGCCTCCCCGGCACCGACCCCCTGGAAGACGGAAACCACGCGGAAGAGTGCCATCGAACAACCATCATTGTTTTACTATAAGGATGTTTCATAAAACCAGGTAACTATATGTTCAACCTTTGATTTTTCATGGAGCCTGGGCTACAGCATGAGCCAGCCTTTCCCGTCCAAACCCCGGCAGAACTGCCTGTTCAGTTCCCGGACGATGCGGCGTGGGGGACGGTGGAGTGGACACCTCAGGCTGGTCGAAACAAGTGAGGGGCGAGACGATGCCTTTAAGTCCATGAGTCGCTGCCGGCGGCAGATAGCCGGCCCGGACGCCCGGACGCGCAAGGGGGAGGAACGGGTTCGAACTGAGAGAAATCCACATGGCAGCACCATCCAAAGGATGGTTATTATGTCATTGGAAGGACAAACACATAGTCTCGGGGTTTGCTGCTGCTGCTGCCGCTGCCGCTGCCGCTGCCGCCGCCGCTGCCGCCGCCGCTGGTGGTGGTGGTGGTTAGTGGTGTAGTGCCTTTTTACGTGTCTTTTCACCAATAACCACACAATGTGTTTATCATTTTCAATGCACTGATTGACATGTTTGCCCCTCCCCACTGCCATGTGTCTTTTGTTCACCTGAGCACGCGCATTTCTGCCTGAAAGTCATCATTAAAGATATCGAATACATGGCATAAAGTTTTTTGAACATCGAAACCAAACCACCGCCCTCCAAGCTCCGAGGCGAGGCTCAGAACCTTCGGTGTCGCAGCTTGTACACAGATCGTCATGGCGCCTCAGAACGGCGGTTGGTCGTTAAGGAGAAGCTGTTTCAGTGCGAGCACCGCAGGATGCCGTGAGAACAAGGAACACGGGGTACATCAACCCAAGGTCATGTGTGGTACCAGGAACATCCTCTAAAACAGAAAGTCGAAAAAAAGGGCACAGGATTCTCAGTCTTTTTTGCTTCTGTTTGAGGTCTTTGATTCTGCCAAAGCAGAGGTGCCAGACAGTTTCACCAAGCTTCACCCGGCAACAAACCACCGGTGGCTGTCGGGCTGTCGTTGCGAAGTCCGTCGGATGGACAGCGGAAATGGTGGTGAAACCACTCCGATCTCAATCACATGGAAGTGGATAAGCTTTGGTTTGAAAAGACATATAGATAAGCTCTGTTAAGCCAGAGGATCAAGGTATGTCCTTAATTTTGATCCTCTGTTTAACCTTGATCCTTTGTTTAACAGATGTATCCTCTGGCTTGAAAACAGATGATAGACCAGGTCTTCCCCCGTTGTCAATGTTCCACTTCGATGTCAGTGAGTTGGATTGTAGCAAGTGCTGTGCACATGCTGCCTGCAAAATCCGATGCAATAATGAATATGTTTAGTGTTATTTGTTGTTTGCCTTCGAATTTCAGAAGAATTGCCGTTATTGCTTTGTTGGTGGTGTGGCTGTTCCATGCCAGTCCTGATAATAAGCTTTGATGTTGCTGTTTGTTCTAATGCCTCTAGTTGGAGCTGTTTGCGTTGGTGTTGGGATCGTGGATGTTGTGGTTGCAGCTTGTTGATGGTTACAAGTTGTGTGTGTGGGCAAATGTGCTGAGGGTCGGCATGAAGCACTTCCCAGAGTGCCAACATGGTGCAGCAGGGTAATATAGCATATTATAGGCATTATACATGTTTGTATATGACATGTCCCAAACACTCCATGTATGCAATATTTACCTACATTGACCCTTAAGACATCTTAAAATCACCCCAAAGTATGCAACTATGGATTATTAGGGATATGAGCTAGGCTCAAACTATCTCAAACTTAGTGAAAGTGACGAAGAGTCCGCGAGTGGTTATTGGATTTGAACATGCAATTTGTTTCCAAAGAAAAACAAACACGCTCACCCAAAACGATATCCGATACCGTGACGAACGTGAAAGCCACCAAAACCTGATGACCTGCAACTCAACACTTTTTGACCCTTGGTCATATTTGGTTGTTTCGACTTGATGCAGCAATGTTCGGCTTTTGCCTCCTCCGCTCACCAGCGACTTTGGGACTTTGGATCGACGAGGCCCACACGGAGACAGCAGCGACGAGACGTGAAGAAGTGCGTGATGTGTTTCTTTCTTGCGTCGGGTGGTTTCCAGGGCTGAGGGGCTGAGTTTGTGATCTAGCATGATCTAGCTGTCCTAGAGCAGCAGTTGATTTCTGTGTATTCTTCAGAGCAGAAAGGACTGGACACCCCTAATGTGCGACATAGGATTCAGGGGTCCCTTCGAGTATTAATCAAGATAAGCAAGCCCACAATTTGGGTCCCCAATAATAAACCAGATTTAAACCTAAATGTCCACATTCACCTCCCCCTATTATCAAGCCCATTTGCCATCAGACAATCAAACAAACATGTAGTTCATTGTATATAATTAGCTATTATAGATGCTATTGATATATTGTTTAATGCTGCAACCTACTTCTCTCCACAGTATAGGCCATCCAGGACAGGCATCCCCTCACCACATGGACATAGAGCCTCCATTGCTCATTCCTGCTCCATGCTCTCAGATGCAAGCTTCAATTGGCATGGCTTTGATCTCTCATCAAGCTTGTGCCAATATGGTAAGCTCTCATGGTTCGCATGGTTCCAGCTCTCATGCTTCACACAGAAGCCCATCAACCATCATCTATCATCAGGTCATCACCTTTATTATGGGTTTGTGGTCTCCAATACCTCCAAACTCAAACCTTCCAACAGAGGTTGAAGAACCCTATAGACTATCCCATAGGGACCCCAGTAGGGTCCTATAAGGTCACTTATGTAACCTCTCTTGGTTGTTGACCTTGTTGACCTTGAACGGGGGGTGATCCCAAAATCACAAACAGCACCGAAACGTCCATGGAGTCCATGGAGCCGATTTAGATCAAGCACCCGAAGACGCCCCGCCCAAGATCGAAGCCCACCTGAACATCTAATGGTGCCACTGATATCATACACCCCCCGATATTTTCAGAGGACGTTCAATTCAAAATGGAGAGGGTTTCTTCATCAAGAGCCTAAACCATTCCGACTGCACGACCGCACGCCGCACGCCGAACCCGTCGGGCCGCTCGAACGCACATCGCCGCACTGGGACCTCGGCCGGATCGACCTTCGCGCGGTGCTGTGCTTCAAGGCCGGTCGCGTTCGCCCAAGATCGACCGGAAGCTGCGAGCGAAATCAGTACTGGGTGAAGGAAGGGACCCCAAAAACGCTCCCCAACTGAGCAAAACTCGATCTCACCTCCCATGATCTGAACGTTTGCGACTGCAAGACTTCCACATGCACACACACACTCACATCAAGCACCATTTTAAAGTCGGCCGTTGCTTCCCGGATCCAGTGCTGAAGTCACCAGAGAAGGCATTTGCACGACAACACGAAAGCAGCAGTCGTCCGCCATCGGCAGCGGCCATTTTTTCGCGATGGGCCTCTTGGTTTGGAGGAGAGGCGGTGGGAAAGGATGCAGGAGAGAACCAAGTGATGCAGACAAGATGAGACAACCCTGGTGACAACCCTGTGACACCATTTGCTATGCAACAGGTTTGTGCAAGAAAAAGGTGTTTGTTCTCTTTGGAGGCAGAAGGCTGGACACCATACGGACAGCTGGGGTTGCGCTGTTATTTTTCGTGCCACAAGTACAATTCTGCCCAGCAATGGTCACCGGTTGCTTTGCTGACAGCACTTTATTAATGGCGCTGCACTTTTGGTTGGTTGCAAGATGTTGCAAGCATGACACAAAAGTGCATCTATGTCAAAAAAACGGACCCGAAGTGAGTGGATGTTCTGGGCACCAATGGCAGGCAAAGCAACACATTTACACACGGACTCCACGCAGGGGGAACATGGGATTTGATGTTTGCATCTGAAAGCACACCGCGTTCGAACACCCGTGGCGTGACAGATACCACCGGTGCAGAACACCAGCTTGGACAGGTACCATGCGAAAGGAAGGCGCCAAGGCGCCACAGGACTCCCAACATCCGGGGTGTTGTCCAAAGGAGACGGTCGGTCCTTCTATTCATGCTCGTCCGCCATCATGCGGAGTCGACTCGGCGGAAGGTCGGATGCTGGATGCGCATCCTTTTCTGACCCTGGAGGGGTGGGTGAAACAAGTCGAAAAGGAATCCATCTTTTACAACATGTTTTGGAGAAGGACATCAGAGCCACATGGCCTTGAAGTTCAACAACAGGGCTCTGACAAAAACGGACCAGGTCATTGAAGGGATCAGTCGACAGGTTGCCTTTTCACCCACCAGGAAAAGACGAGTTGACAGGGAAAGCCCCAGTCGACCGGAAACCGGACTCATCGATTCGGGGGTCCATGGGACCGGAGAAAAGGCCAGGAATGGTACCTACTGACAGATGGTACCATGTGGGGTACCATGTGGCCTACAGACCTATACTTGTTTTTGAAGGTGTTTTAAGGGTCAATGTAGCTTTACGAGATTCCAGTCCCATATGGATTGTTGGGGGGATGTCACGGTCCGCTCTTCCTACCCCTTCGTTTTTGAATGGATTGAGGGGTCGAATCGTCGTCGTCCGCTTCCCGCTGAGGCAACTATTCGTCGTCGTCTTCATCAGACTTGCAACAACCGGACCCCTGGGGCAGATGGGAATCGATGCTTCGCGGCCTCGGGATATTCCACGAGTGGACCGGCGGACTGGCATGCTAAGGACTGGCTAGTCGGCATGCTAGTCGGCATGCCAGTCCTCGAAAGATCCAACGATTCACTGGTTTTCAACCAAGCTCCAAGCTCCATGCATATATCCATGCATCGGTGATACATCGTTGAACGTGAAAAGTCAAGCTGTCCATGAAATGCTGCAGTTTATGAACGGGCTTTGCCCTGGAGCCAGGCTGTTTTGCAGCATCAGGTTGGTACCGAAACCGATCGATTGTTGTGAACAGAAGAGTGAACGAGCGACAAATCACATGCTAAATCCATCTAAATCCGCATATCGTCCTGCTGGAGCACCGGAGAATGGGAGAATGGGATCACAATCAACATCAACCAACCAACAGGTGGGGTTTGTGCCATATCTGTATATACTGTAACAGGTGGGGGTTGTGCCATGTCTATATATACGCTGAAAATCTATATACTGTATACTCTGAATTTCGCTGAAATCACAGTAGTTTCAGTTCCAGCCTCTTTCAGGCCTGGATTCCCGATAGTTCAGACGTGGATGCTTGTGTAAGCACAGACCTGCATGGCGTGTCAGTAACTCCTCAGCATGTCACGATTGAACCAATCTATAGTTTCCCTATTATCCTTTGTTATCCTTTGTTCAAGTCGTGTCAGGACCAGAACTCCAATATGGCAGCATTTGCCAGCGTTCCCCCTTCTTTCAGGCCCTTGCCAAAGGGCTCAGTTTTTTTTTTTTTTTTTTTAATCTTTTTTGTGCACATTTTGTCCTGTTTCAAAAGCGGCGAGCAGCATCGCACGCAGCATCGCGCGCAGCAACGCGCGATGCGCAGGAGGATTACTCTCTGGGCGACTTCGGCAAGCAATATGTTTTAGGCGAGGGAGTTGTTGGAACGTGCAGGTGTTATCACGTCTTCAGCGGCGGTCAGGGCGGCCTGAGAGGTAGGGATTATTTGGGACAGGGCTGAGATGCAGGAGCTAGACATAAGAGGAGTAACAAGTAAAGTTCTGGTTCTTGGACTAAATTGACATGTATACCATCTTACATGTCTTACATTATTGTGTTGACTTTTAGAGTGCTACGGTGGTGGGTTTCTTTGTACCCGTTCTGGACAACCTCTCCACCCCGGTGCACCCGCCGGGTCCGGGGCGAAGCGCCAGGAAAGCAAATCGGCAAAGGATCCCAGGCCGCACCCGTCGCGTTGGGTCCCGAAGTGCGGTGGAGCACGGTGCCCTATACCGGTGGTTGATACGAAGCAAGAAAATAGGGCAGGTTCTGTTTGGGTGGAAGGTGCCAGTGTTTTGCTCGTGATCCCCTGTGATTTTCCCCAAAAAACGGCGAGAAAAGGTAGGGTTTTTGGTTCAAGACAGAAGAGATCCGATCCGATCGACCCGGGCGGATCGGCCCTGGCGGGTGGGGTGGGGCCATATGCGTGAATCAGTTGGGGTGGGTCAATATCCATGTAGGTGTACAGGTTCCATACATGGAGTGTCAGGCATGGTGGGCTTGGCTCAGGATCTGTGGACGTCATGTGGACGTCATTAGGAACGAGCGATCGGGAAGCTCTCTTATATAGACTCATAGACATTTAGACAGCAGCCAAGAGCTGTTTGGAGGACAAGACCCTTTTTTGGCCTACCCAGCAGAGATCTTTAGGGAGTATTCCATGTTCCATGAAGATGCCGGGTAACATGTCCTAAACGAAATCAGGTCCACTCCCACCATGACCATGCCAATTTCCATGTTCTTCCATGAAGGTTCTTTTTCTTTGTCACTGCGATCCAATCGCAGATGAACTCGCCCCAGACGACCGACCCGAACCCCCAGACCAGTCGACCCTTCTCGTCACCCACGTTCCACCTGCGCTCCGAACCGAACCGCTCCGCCCCGGCGCAGGGTGTGGTGCATGTTTGTCACCATCGGGAGAGCGGAGCCTGCAAAGCAGTCAAGGTCAGACGTCCACCGCACCGGGACGAGCGCGCAGCGGACCGGGACGGTCGCGCGGGGTACGTCCAACGCGGAAGGTGGAAGGGATCGGCTGCGTCGGTTGGGTGAGAGAGAAAGAAATGGGTCCAGTCAGCTAGTTGAGCATCCAACGAGCTTGGAGGTGCTTGGAGGATACTTGCATAGATTTGAGAGATGCAACTATCAGTTATGTCAGCTTAGCCTCTCAAATGTTTCATGTTTACTTGGAAGAACCCTGCTTTTGCTGCTGAGATGTGCTCACAAGACTTTTGGCTCGCCCCAAACATTTCTTGTGCAGCAGCTACATACTGGTACTTGGAACGTTGATGACCTTGAAAAAGAAATGCCTTTTCAACAAATACATGTGTTTTATGACTGTTTAGCAATAGACTCGCCTATCTTGACATGACTTAACATGATGTATGTATTTTTGTGAAAGTGACGTAAACCCCAAAAACGGTACATAGATTTAAGTATGGTTGTCCATATTGAGTCCATATGTTGCCCAGTTTCAGTGATATGCTGGGTTCAAGAACTTGTTGAACACCAAAGGTTTACACAAAAGGTTCTGAGATGCATCGAGGGATGGATCCTTCAGCTCCCAATATGGAAAAAAAAAACATTGCCGTTCACGGCTTCAGGCTTTCTAATCATTCAGGTATTCTCTAGTGTGCTGCAGGTGACAAGGTCCCGACACTATTTGCCTATAGACATGTTTGTCATGTATTCACATATGTCACTTTGTTCTTTTTCTCTGGTAGTGTTACGTCTCATATATGTTCCTTTCTTAGGACAGAATGTTCGCGAACTGCACGGGGGACCCGGGGCGGAACGGACCCAAGACATCCAAGACGGACCGGTGGATGTTCGCCCAGCGGCGGCAGCGGCCGCCAGATGCTCGACCGGAAAAACAAAACGGCCTGGGCCACCTACAAACGAGAGGCTCGACCGGGAGAGAACAGGGCTCCGACGCAGGGCTGGAGGGTGTCGGGTGCGCCTGTTTTTTCTGCGTGAGGCTTGCATGGTTCGAGAACAGGGCGAAAGAATGAATTTGGCCATGGAGTGGTAGCGAAGCCATTTTGGATGGGAAGTGGGAAAGAAGCAGGGATCATTGCATGAGAATCTTATTGATGTTTAGAAGGCAAAAAGCACCAATCATTGACAAGAACTGATTGGTCAGCTATTGCCATTTGGTCAGCAGTTACGGCATCAGTTTGGCCTTGTGTTTTGTCTTTAGTTTGGTGACGTATGGGGGAACTTTAGCTCGGACCGACATGAGGATTCTGTTGTGTGGGTCGCAACAGACCCAAAGGGCAGCACACGTCCTTTCTCCTTAACAGGGTGCTTCTGTGCGATCATCCGTTTGCTCAACATGTGTAGTACGTGTTTGGTTTCCTGAACAGTCCCAGATTCTAAGCTGGGTCATGCTGGGTCTTTGCTTCGGTTCGTCCTTCGGCTTCTGGTTCATGTCCGCTTCCGCTTCCACAGGTGGAGTTGTCACAAGCTACGACTGGAAAGAACATCGCCAGCGTTCTCGAGGAACCGGTCGACGACCAGTCGACCGGGACATGGCGAGAGAGTGAGGCACCTGTGAGGCACCAGTGAGGCATGGAGAGTGAGGGTTTCAAACGGGTACAGTACCCGTGCACGCACTGCAAGACTGCGGGCTGAAGCTGCAAGTATCCGATATACCTAGAACCTGAATGACCTCTAATTTGGACCACCAACCACCCAAAAATAGGGCCTTTTCCTATCACAACAGGGGTTGGGTTCCAGGTAATTAATAGTAATATTGGTAGATACTGGATGATGCCTGGTAGTAGTAGTAGTAGTAGTAGTAGTAGTAGTAGTAGTAGTAGTAGTCGTAGTGGTAGTGGTAGTGGTAGTGGTAGTAGCAGGAGTAGTAGTATATAGTAGTAGTTGTTGTAGTAGTAGTAGTAGTAGTGTGTAGTAGTAGTAGTAGTAGTAGTGGTAGTGGTAGTGGTAGTCGCAGGAGTAGTAGTAGTAGTTGTAGTAGTTGTGTAGTTGTAGTAGTAGTAGTAGTAGTAGTAGTAGTAGTAGTAGTAGTAGGGGGTGTGTCCTTTCTGTTGATTTGGTGGCCACCGAGTTTTTGGCTGCCGCCGCAGTTTGCGGGGGGTGCAGAAGCCCGAAGGGCCGAATGAATCTGGACGAGGAGGTCGGAGGTGCCCTTTGGCATCCTGTGGCGGGGATGGACCTATGTTCCAGGCTTTCATCCCAAAAAACATAATTACAGTGGGTTCAAGAGTAGATGGATGTAGATGGCAGAATCTCCCAATGGCCAATGGCGGTGGTCTACAATGGACCTCTATTTGACTCTATCTAAAGGACAACTTGGGGTGCCAGTGCCATCTACTCTGAAACCACTGTAGATAGGAGTGATGTGCTCCTCGCATGCTCCAGGAATTCGTGGACGCCGAGCGGTGCTATGTCATCATGGAGAAGTTCGAGGCGGTTGGGTCGTTCGGGGCTCGACCTGAAAGGAAACCAAAAGGGGGGAAGTCCGACTCGACGCTTCTACAGGGCTCGTCAAAGGTCTCAGGACGTCGAGACTCGTGAGGCAGTGGGGTGGCGGGGAGAGACGTGCCGGTGTCCGATCCTGGTTTTTCAAACCGTGCACGCCCAAGGCCCAAGGCCGTGGGGTATCAAATAGAAAAACACATGTTCCCAGGCACACCTTAGCTGTATATACTTGGCAACATCGACTGGCATGCATGTTTGCCTTTCCATCCACAGAAAACCTTCCAAATAAGATAGACACTGCACCATTGGAACTCATATCTCGCCGTTTGGTCGCGATCGCCGATGAGAGGGACAGCTTGGAGAAGCCGACCAGACAGCTCGTCCGGTCAAGGAACTATACACAACCGCTTCCTGGAGGTTTGTGACTCTGGCACCAGACTGGTTGTTCCATGTGGGTGTGTATTCAAATTGGAGAGACCTCCCAGGCAACGACCCCCTGGAAGAGAAATAGACCAAAACCCGAGTGGGCCACGGGTTTACGGGGTCTCCCCTACTATAAGAAACACCCACCCTCATGTTGTTCCATGTTCCCAATTGCGGTATTTTTACACTGGTAGGAACTGAAGTGGGCCAGCTGCGCCAGCTGCGATCGATGTGTATGGACAAAGAGGGCGATGACTGTGGAAAGAGCCCATCACGGCGTGTCGGCACGGTGGAGCCCAACGCTTGCTGCTCCAGCAGCAGGGTGCTTCTGAGACATGTGAACATGAGCTTGGCCAGAACCCATGAACACCTCAGACGGGTAAACGTGTCCAAAGGCTGTGACTATGACTGGACCCCAAACGGATTCAGTAGAAGTCTGTTTTGTTGATCAAGGATGAATGGCCTGACAGCTTGCCAGGTGTGTTCAACTGAGTTGTTCTTTTGTGAAACCTGCCGCAGACATCAACACCCTGTGAGTTTACAAAGGCACAACCCAAAAAAGATCACTCTGACTCTGCCCGATACAAGATGTAAACATAATATGACCCCTGCGAAGCTGGCTGGCGTGACACGCCAGTCCCGGAATGCAGTGCCCAGGACACTGGGGGAAGAAGTGACACCTACCTCAAAAAGACCAAGATTGGTAGAGTTAGGGTTTGTCGCAGTAAACTTCTAATAGTCGGTATAACATGGTATAAACACTTACTTATCACGTCAGGGTCTGAGGGGGTGATAGTAGCTAGTTTAGTATAGTATATAACTAGTGCCTTAAGAAATTTGTGTAATGCTTTTGTCCAGGTTTTGTCCTGTTGCTTTGTCGAACGTTAAGCAGACTCAAGGGGAGGTTTAGGGGGGGGTCACCCAATGCCTTTCGTACTGCTTGCCATGTAGCCCGCAAGACCTTTAAACCTGACTCCTTTGTCAACTGGACTTTGACATCTGGCAATCTGAATATTTAGTTCATCCCAGCTGGGAAGGTGGTCCCAATTGGCACATAGCCGTGAGAGTATTGGCTCTTCTCTGTATCAACCAGGAATCCCAAATTACACACTTTGCTCACCACGTGGTTAGTTTTGGTAGCACCTCTAGGTTCCAATAAGAGAAAAGAAGCGTCTACCAATCATATAGCTTATGAAGTTCCAGTACACCCGGACACCTCGCGCCACGGCCACAGGGACACCTACGGAAAGCCTTGAAGTGGGTGGCCAAGGAGACGGGTGATGAGGCCGGACCGGCAGACCGACCGGAGCGAGGAGTCCGGGGGGGGTCGACACGTCGAAAGCGAGGTGGAATCCAATTGGACGTAATTGGAATAACGAGACCGTGTCAAATAAGAGAATATGGTTCATGTAGGGGTTGAGTTTTTGCTTTTGGTTTTGAGGTTCATACTTCAAAATTTCATTTGCAGGTTGGACTCCCAGTGGTTGTTCTACCAATCTTTTGTTTGCATGTTTGCAATTCATTTCAATATAGTCTCCATTTCAAGAGCATTATTTATGACTTGTATGAGCGGAAGACGTTGCACATGATTTTTATACTTTGCCTCGGAACGGTTGGCTGTCAGGTGGCCTCATGTTTGCTTGCTGTTCCTCGAATTGTGAAGGACTCAGTCACAGTCAGGAACAGCGCCCCAAGGAGTGACGCAGCGCCCCAAGGAGTGACGTGCCGGCGCCGACAACGACTGCGTCGGTGTGCCAACGCCGCGGACCGGTGGTCGCCTCGCTCGTCAGACCGCTGGCCTGGACGCCTTATCCTTGGGCAACGTCATGAAGCAGGCGAGGGTTCCCACGGTTTGTTGCGCAACATGTCATGTGTTTGTGTTGGTTCTCGGCCGTCGGAAAAATTGGAAGTGTTGATGATGTGTTTTGTTTTGACAAAAAACAACATTGCTGTTGGTATATGAGAAAGCACACGGTTTCTGCCCAAGGTTTGATGAACATGGACCAGTTGTGAGTGGTTGAACAAGGTTTTGGCGGGGCGACTGTTGCAGTTGTTGGACCACTTTTTTGATGATTTGTACTAAATGTCTTGACGTGGCACCTGAATTACTTTCCCTGCAGGTCCAGTGTGACCCAGTAAAACGCCCTGTAAGACACTGTAAGACCTCATTGAATAGAATGAGGTCCAACCTGAGCTGAAGATGTTTTGGCAAATAGAATAAGGTCCAATGAGGTCCTCGCCATTTTTTACATGATCGCACAAATATTCCCAATGGCGAGGACCCAGCAATGCAACCAACCATCCACCGAACTGACACCGTTCGGATCGGCTTCCAAGCCGACAGACCGGTACGGCGCCGCGACCGCTGCGCGGGGTCGACCGAACGCGGAGGTCCTCAGCGCCATCCTGCACCTGCACACCTGCGGCGTGGTGCACCGAGACGTCAAGGTCCGTCGGGGTCGCCGGGTCGAAGTTACGGTCCTGCCGGTCAGCGGGTCTGCCGGGTCGGTGTCTGAGTGTTTAGAGAAGCGGAAGGTGCCTGGAACGAAGAAGGTGTCCTACTGAGGTGACTTGGTGAAACAAGAAACGTGGGTTCATTTCATGGGAGGGGACTGAAGCTATCCAATTATGACGATTGATTTTGTGGTGTGTTCTTTGTGTTCGCAAGCTTGGGAGGGACATCCTGTGACAGTCTAGTTGACCACTGGAAGGGCCCCTTGTCACATGGGCTGTATACGGAGACGTGAAAACCATTCTTCACCGAAGCCCATTGATGAGAGACTTGGAACCTCAGAGCCCCATGGGATCGGTTCACATGGAAAGAGCCTGTGTATACCCGCATGGATCTTAAATCACAGCAGAACGCCGTGTTCTCATTCTATCTATTTGTTGTTTTTTTGTCGTTTTGAAGGTCGTGATGCCACCGGCGTGCCGGGTCGACGCGTCGCCAGGCGCACAACTTGCTGATTGACCGATGTGATTTGCGAGACCCCAGGCGGTCCGACCGTCGACGGTCGGACGGTGGGACCGGACCGTGTGGGGAGACAGATGGCGGGTCCGGATGACGTTGGAGGGACGTATTTTGTCTTCCGCATGTGTGTGTTTTGGATGAATGGTGCCTTGGTGGATTGACTCCTGAAACTTGTGGTTTGGTGGATTGACTCCTGAAAATTGTGGTTTGGTGGATTGACTCCTGAAACTGGTGGTTTGGTGGATTGACTCCTGAAACTGGTGGTTTGGTGGATTGACTCCTGAAACTGGTGGTTTGGTGGATTGACTCCTGAAACTTGTGGTTTGGTGGATTGACTCCTGAAAATTGTGGTTTGGTGGATTGACTCCTGAAACTGGTGGTTTGGTGGATTGACTCCTGAAACTTGTGGTTTGGTGGATTGACTCCTGAAACTGGTGGTTTGGTGGATTGACTCCTGAAACTGGTGGTTTGGTGGATTGACTCCTGTGGTTTGTGGATTGACTCCTGAAACTTGGTGGTTTGTGGATTGACTCCTGAAACTGGTGGTTTGGTGGATTGACTCCTGAAACTGGTTTGGTGGATTGACTCCTGAAACTTGGTGGTTTGGTGGATTGACTCCTGAAACGTTGGTGGATTGACTCCTGAAACTTGTGGCTTGGTGGATTGACTCCTGAAACTGTGGTTTGGTGATTACTCCTGAAACTTGTGGTTTGGTGGATTGACTCCTGAAACTGGTGGTTTGGTGGATTGACTCCTGAAACTGTGGTTTGGTGGATTGACTCCTGAAACTGGTGGTTTGGTGGATTGACTCCTGAAACTGGTGGTTTGGTGGATTGACTCCTGAAACTGGTGGTTTGGTGGATTGACTCCTGAAACTTGTGGTTTGGTGGATTGACTCCTGAAACTGGTGGTTGGTGGATTGACTCCTGAAACTGGTGGTTTGGTGGATTGACTCCTGAAACTGTGGTTTGGTGGATTGACTCCTGAAACTGGGTGGCTTGGTGGATTGACTCCTGAAACTTGTGGTTTGGTGGATTGACTCCTGAAACTGGTGGTTTGGTGGATTGACTCCTGAAACTGGTGGCTTTGGTGGATTGACTCCTGAAACTGGTGGTTTGGTGGATTGACTCCTGAAACTGGTGGTTTGGTGGATTGACTCCTGAAACTGGTGGCTTGGTGGATTGACTCCTGAAACTGGTGGCTTGGTGGATTGACTCCTGAAACTGGTGGTTTGGTGGATTGACTCCTGAAACTGGTGGTTTGGTGGATTGACTCCTGAAACTGGTGGTTGGTGGATTGACTCCTGAAACTGGTGGTTTGGTGGATTGACTCCTGAAACTGGTGGTTTGGTGGATTGACTCCTGAAACTGGTGGTTGGTGGATTGACTCCTGAAACTGGTGGTTCGGTGGATTGACTCCTGAAACTGGTGGTTCGGTGGATTGACTCCTGAAACTGGTGGTTCGGTGGATTGACTCCTGAAACTGGTGGTTCGGTGGATTGACTCTGAAACTGGTGGTTCGGTGGATTGACTGCTGAAACTGGTGGTTTGGTGGATTGACTCCTGAAACTGGTGGTTTGGTGGATTGACTCCTGAAACTGGTGGTTCGGTGGATTGACTCCTGAAACTGGTGGTTCGGTGGATTGACTCCTGAACGACTGGTGGCTTGGTGGATTGACTCCTGAAACTGGTGGTTTGGTGGATTGACTCCTGAAACTGGTGGTTTGGTGGATTGACTCCTGAAACTGGTGGTTTGGTGGATTGACTCCTGAAACTGGTGGTTTGGTGGATTGACTCCTGAAACTGGTGGTTTGGTGGATTGACTCCTGAAACTGGTGGTTTGGTGGATTGACTCCTGAAACTGGTGGTTGGTGGATTGACTCCTGAAACTGGTGGTTTGGTGGATTGACTCCTGAAACTGGTGGTTTGGTGGATTGACTCCTGAAACTGGTGGTTTGGTGGATTGACTCCTGAAACTGGTGGTTGGGTGGATTGACTCCTGAAACTGGTGGTTGGGTGGATTGACTCCTGAAACTGGTGGTTTGGTGGATTGACTCCTGAAACTGGTGGTTTGGTGGATTGACTCCTGAAACTGGTGGCTTGGTGGATTGACTCCTGACGCTCGTGGCTTGGTGGATTGACTCCTGACGCTCGTGGCTTGGTGGATTGACTCCTGAAACTGGTGGTTCGGTGGATTGACTCCTGAAACTGGTGCTTCGGTGGATTGACTGCTGAAACTGGTGGTTTGGTGGATTCACTCCTGAAACTGGTGGTTTGGTGGATTGACTCCTGAAACTGGTGGTTGGGTGGATTGACTCGTGAAACTGGTGGTTTGGTGGATTGACTCCTGAAACTGGTGGTTTGGTGGATTGACTCCTGAAACTGGTGGTTTGGTGGATTGACTCCTGAAGCTCGGGGCTTGGTGGATTGACTCCTGAAGCTCGTGGCTTGGTGGATTGACTCCTGAAACTGGTGGTTTGGTGGATTGACTCCTGCAACTGGTGGTATGGTGGATTGACTCCTGCAACTGGTGGTATGGTGGATTGACTCCTGAAACTGGTGGTTTTGTGGATTGAATCCTGAAACTGGTGGTTTGGTGGATTGACTCCTGCAACTGGTGGTTTGGTGGATTGACTCCTGAAACTGGTGGTTTGGTGGATTGAATCCTGAAACTGGTGGTTTGGTGGATTGACTCCTGAAACTGGTGGTTCGGTGGATTGACTCCTGAAACTGGTGGTTTGGTGGATTGACTCCTGAAACTGGTGGTTTGGTGGATTGACTCCTGAAACTGGTGGTTTGGTGGATTGACTCCTGAAACTGGTGCCTTGGTGGATTGACTCCTGAAACTGGTGGTTGGGTGGATTGACTCCTGAAACTGGTGGTTGGGTGGATTGACTCCTGAAACTGGTGGTTTGGTGGATTGACTCCTGAAACTGGTGGTTTGGTGGATTGACTCCTGAAACTGGTGGCTTGGTGGATTGACTCCTGAAACTGGTGGTTTGGTGGATTGACTCCTGAAACTGGTGGCTTGGTGGATTGACTGCTGAAACTGGTGGTTTGGTGGATTGACTCCTGAAACTTGTGGTTTGGTGGATTGACTCCTGAAACTGTTGTTTTGGTGGATTGACTCCTGAAACTGGTGGCTTGGTGGATTGACTCCTGAAACTGGTTGTTTGGTGGATTGACTCCTGAAACTGGTGGTTGGGTGGATTGACTCCTGAAACTGGTGTTTTGGTGGATTGACTCCTGAAACTTGTGGTTTGGACTCCTGAAACTGGTGGTTTGGTGGATTGACTCCTGAAACTTGTGGTTTGGTGGATTGACTCCTGAAACTGTTGTTTTGGTGGATTGACTCCTGAAACTGGTGGCTTGGTGGATTGACTCCTGAAACTGGTTGTTTGGTGGATTGACTCCTGAAACTGGTGGTTGGGTGGATTGACTCCTGAAACTGGTGTTTTGGTGGATTGACTCCTGAAACTGGTGGATTGGTGGATTGACTCCTGAAACTGGTGGTTTGGTGGATTGAATCCTGAAACTGGTGGTTTGGTGGATTGAATCCTGAAACTGGTGGCTTGGTGGATTGACTCCTGAAACTGCTTTGTTTGTTGTTTTCAATATTTCTTGATTGTTGCTTCCCGAGATTTGTTGTTGATGCCAAAGGTTTGTTGCTTCCATCTTGGAGCAACTGCTTCTTGAATTGAGTCATATTGAGTCTATGGATTTGGGGGCTCAAAGAACATTTGGCCTAGTGGCTTTTGCCTTTGCCTCGAACTATAAATGTCCATTGTCCTGTGATAAGACTAGTACCTCGTGTGTCTTGCTTCTTGCCGAAACCTTCATGCTTGGATCTTGGGGAATTGCCTGCAGAATCAACGGAATTCCTTTTGGCCATTCGTTCATGGGTTTCCACCTGTGCTCTTCTGAAAAAGGTATTGGCATCCGGAACATAGACCTTGTAAACTCAGCCACCCTACAAGATCCCGATCTGGGTTTGAACCATGGTCCTGAACACCACATTGAGTCGTTTGTTACAGCTCCAGTCCAAATGCGCTTCAAGTGAGCTATTTGTATATCGGAATAGGTGCAAACTCTGGGCTTCAGAGGACACTAGAGGTAGAGGAAGCAGAGGAAGGACTCCACGTCTCTTTCGTCCTTTGGGCGTCTCGCTCGTCTCGTTTTTCCGTCCTCCCCAGGTGTCGCGTGGTGCTGTCCGACTTCGGACTAGCAAGGTGGGGACCGGAGTGACCGGGGGCGGGTGGACTCCCGGTGCCAGGCGTGGTGGGAGACAGAGCCATCTACTTCACCGAGACATGACTCATGGGACTGCCAGTCCGGACTGCCTTCAAAACGGCCAGGGGTGGTGGTGGTTTGGGGGGTCAATGTATATAGGCATATATGGCAGTCCCATGGAGCGTGTCTGGGTTTGTAGAATCCAATGGCCCATCTATGATCCCAAACTGGGTGGTGCTGGTGTAGAACGTTCTGGGTGTTTTTAGCACCTGGGTCTGTCCTATTTTTGCTTGTAACCGTCACTAAACAAGAATAGCACTATTTTTGAACAATGCCCTTAACTGAACCATCATCATCCACTGGTCCCTGGTAATAGGATAGACCCAAATGCCTATAGGCTTCTGTTGATCCAGGCACCACAGGTCCCGTCATCACCCCCCGGTGGTAACACCGGGCACTACCAGGTGAACGAGTATTTAGTTGGCTTCCGTGTGTTTTCTTTTGTAAGGAAGGACCGGTATCATTGGTACACGGGTCGGTTATTCTTTAAACACATGAAAGACGACCGGTATACCATGGTATACCCTTTTTTACCCCAGAGTATCCTATGGAAGAGTTAGCTGCGGGTCATAGTACAGTACACGAGACCGATTGAAGTCCAGCTCGGGTCATAGTCCAGTTGACTGATTGAAGGTTGGGAAGGAAGCCTTTTCGTCTCGAAGTGACTCTATATTAGTCAGACCATTGTTTCTTATTTGCATAGTCTTTGACTAATACAGGTGGCTCACAGGAGACCTGACTGATATAGGGAGACCTGTTGACGAGACCAGGGAGACCTGTCCGTTTCCTCACGACCGGCTCGCGTCGTAGGCGACTGGAGCCTGGAAGGTTCCTGTGCGCGCAGGCGCGGTGTGAACATGGACACGAACGAAGGGCGGTTCCGTGGTGACACGGTCAGCACCACACTGAAGGAGCGAGGGCCCACGAACGAAAAAGACGTCATATGATATGTATACTGAAACATGTGTCTATAGAAGCCATCAGAAGCTATCAGCTATCATGTGAAAAGCATCCAAGAATGTGCAAGGGCCTCACACGTGGACTGCCGAGAAATGACCAAAACACGTCCCGTGCCTCTCTTTCAAATAGAAATTGAAGAACACGTGCATTTACTAGTGGGATAAGACACTTCATCAGGTATATTAATTGTCTTTTCCATTTGAGCTCCACTTCACACCATGGCTGAAACCCATCGAGTTTTGCTTTGTCTCAACATCAAAAGACTTCCTGCACTTGCCCATGAACGGTACTGAAGGAACTCCAGTACCACAGAACAAACCAGACACAAATACTGGGCCGGGACATCATCAGGTGGTGGAGGAGTGGATGTTCAACATAGTCCAACTACCTCAGCTAGTTCCACCCGCCGAACCCTCCTTCACGGCCACACTTCAGAGCAAGGAGACTTGTGTGGACGATCCGAAAACAGTTCCTGTTTTGGGCCTGTGACATGACCTGCAAGAGACCTACCAGTCCGCGTGGACTTTTACATCCCTCCACATAGGTATATCAGTATTCCACAGAAAAAAAGAACGCCATGCATGCTGACATGGAGTGTCTTGGACCACCACGACCCTCACTCCCGACCCCCCCCCCGTCACCTGCCCGCTGAAAAAAGCGTGGCAAGGTGGGCACCCGGAAGTATTGGGCGCCAGAGCTCTACGAGAAGAAGTCTGCTGCCCCCAGATGGACCACGCTCCCGTTTTCGCGCTCTCTGCCGGTGGAAGGACTCGACCTTTGGGACTAAGGACTCGACCTTTGGGACTAAGGACTCGACCTTTGGGACCATGGGTACGATGTTTGGCTAAAGAGAAAGGGACGCTGTCAAACATGCGGTCCCTTGCGGTCCCTCAGAGAACTCTGCGCTCTCGGCGTTGGGCAGAGCTGTCCACACCCGAGGACGAAGCAGAAAGTTCCTTTACTTCGAAGGATCCCCACCGTGGCATTTCGAGGCATACATATCCACCGTGCAATCCGTGCAATGTTTTTGTTGGTTTGCAACATTGCAAGCAAGTCTGTCTCATTGCCTCCGGGTTGCCACCTGGCAGAATTCTTGAATCATCATCAAGGTGGCCAGTAGTAATGATGGAAAACAAACATGCCAAAGCACCACCTGAATCAATTATCAGTCGGAAACTGTCGCGGTGGAGTGCAAGAGATTGTGTTTTCTTCCGTGCCAATCCTTGGAGACCTTGGAGGGTCAAACTCTTTTTTTGGAGGGGGTCCTAGGAAAAAGAAGGCCGCTTTTCGACATACTAGCTGTTCATAGTCTTTCCATCCAAGTACCTCGGAGGTCATGGCACCGGGAGCCCGTGGGGAGGAAGGAGGTTCTCTGGCGGTCACCTGGAGGCCCCAAAGCCTTGACTTCGGTGGTCAGCTAAGGTCTACCGATTTTGACCCATGGCCACCTCTGTTCCATTCCCCTAGGGATCCAGTCGTACCTTCTCAGGTACGGTGAGGACGGAGACACTCATGGTTTTGAGCGTGCAGTCGTACCTTCTGAGAAGGTACGACCGGATCCCTAGGGTTGCTTAATCATCTCATGCCGCCTCTATGCCGACTCCTCTTTGCCAGCGCCATGACTCTCCCCTTCCCCTTGGGAAAGATCTTCATCGGTCTGGTCCGGTAGGGTCCTGCTTACAGGGAGTTCGTCTCAGATTTTTGTTTGATGTTCCGACTTGCACATGGGGATGATTGAAGCTACTGACTCATGTTTTATTGTGTGTTGTTTCGGTGTTTTCGTTTTCATTGAACAAAAAACACAACAGCTCAGGTATTGGCATGTGGTCGATGTCTTCGCCATTGGGGTCCGGAAGACCAGCGAACGGAGCGAACGGAGAGCGACGCTGGAGAGCGCGGGGCAGATGCGAGGGAGACGGGTGGAGTCGGGTTGGAGGCTGGGGTGTTTCGGTGGAGACGGGTGGCTCATGGAGAAGGACCGGCTTTTTGAGAATCTTGTACTGGTTTCATTTGTTTTCATCTATTAAGGTCGGAAAGAACGGCATCAAAGACCAGTTCGAAGGCAGATGTTTGGAAAGATGTGTTAAAGATCGTGAACCAGGCGAGCCTTGACAGAAGGGTTTGGGCGAACTCCTTTGCCCGCTTTGCCCCTTGAAACAAGTCCCTGATTGCATTCGCCGGACCGATGGTTGCATTGGGCATTGGAGGTTGAGAGAGATAGAGATGCAGGAGAGCTCTCTATGATGTGAGATACCGGGGCGCACTATGAATGTTGACATGGAGTGGTTTCGCGGCTTCTGGTGTTCCAGTGACCGCAGTGATAGTGGTGTATAGTGATCCCTTATTCCAACGTCCTGATGAAAGCGCTTCACAGCTCGGATGTGCGGATAGACAAGACGAATGCCAGCTCACCAATTTTGGGAAGCAAGAATCATCACAGAAACGGGCAGCCCATGCAGCATGAACAGGGTGGTAAAGACTGAACTCCGACCCTCCACTCCAGTTCTACCTTACTCGGCCCCTTTGTTCTCGTGCCAAACGATCAAAGGAAGACAGTTGTATACTTTAGAC
>CAXIVM010001827.1:0-25570 GCA_964035705.1 Porites rus | reverse complement strand
TTTCCAAGACATAACTTCGGCCGCCATAATTTATCACGCGCGGACTGCGTTTCGTGGATCAGATTGCACCAATCAAAAGTCTAACATTGGCTCATAAAAAGAAATTCTAGCCTTGCAATTGTTCTCTTTGTGTCGATTGGCGGCACGCTCCATTGTTTACACCGAGAAAAACAAAACACCAATCACCGACGAGAACTTGCGATCCGCATATTAATTGATCCTATTGAATTTGGCAACATAAATAGAAACTGTGATATCCCGAATTAGCAAACTCGATTTCGAAAAGGCAGAGATATCTTTCTTTACCATGGCACCTAAACCGATTGCAGCTAAAAAAGGAGAGAAGAAGAGCGGCGGTAAGGCAAAATCCACGTCGGGCGACAGTACGAAAAAACGGCGATCGAAACGGAAGGAGAGTTATGCGATCTACATCTACAAAGTGTTAAAGCAGGTACATCCTGACACCGGAATCTCCAGCAAAGCAATGGGTATCATGAACTCTTTCGTGAACGATATCTTCGAGCGCATTGCTACAGAATCCTCCCGTCTAGCCCACTACAACAAGAAGTCCACTATCAGCTCCCGCGAGATTCAGACAGCCATCAGACTGCTCCTTCCAGGAGAACTCGCAAAGCACGCAGTCAGTGAGGGTACCAAGGCCGTCACGAAGTACACTAGTAGCAAGTGAAAACCATTCTTCAATACCAGATCTAAACAACGGCTCTTTTAGGAGCCACCAAATGTCAAAAAAAGCAATGATCAACACTCAACACGGTTTCTTAGAGTTTTCAATCGTCATTATAAACCCCGACACTCGCTCGCTCGCACACTTGCTCCCATTAAAACGAACAAATCATTCCTCTATTTCCCCGTTCAACTTTACTTTTTACATAAAAAAAAAAACAACAACAACAACAACAACAAAAAACAGATAAAGGTTTTAAAAGATGATTTTTATGTAAGCAAGGAGAAAAGAAGAAAAAAAAAAGAAACAAATAAACGATTGCTGGGTGACAACACGCACCGAGCCAAACAGTTTCCGCAGGATCTCCTTCCCAGCGCGATGACCACTACACCACGCCAGAGAATCAACTGACGTAATTCGTAAAACAACGTTACTTAAAAGTGTTACAGGCATGAACAGGTCACTTCGGTACTGCACTTGAGAACAAGAGAACGGTTTACCAGGCTGCAAATATATATTTTCCGGGATGTAAGGGTTTTAATACTTCAAATCAGTTAAGCGGGAGGGATTCTGACTATTCAATATTGATGTTTACGGTAGTTTTCATTACCCGGATACCTGATAACCAGTTTCTTGACTAAGGTGCATGTACTGACCACTTCGAATAAAAAGTATTTATCTTATCTGATCTGATCTGATCTGATCTGATCTTATGGAGTGGCTTTTGTTTACTCTTTTAAGGCGTCTCTAAGCCGCGGTTCAAGTAACCTTCTGCTCAACAAAAACGAAATCAGTTTCGGCAAAGGAGAAATAAATACTGTGCTATAGGTGACGGTGACCTAAGGTCAACATACTAGAGGTGATATTGGTGATGACTTTACTTTATTTGGTGGCTCCTAAAGGAGCCGGTAGTTGAATAAGCGGGCGAGTTTTACTTGCCACTGACTTTCTTGTTGACTGTTTTTTTAACCGAGGCTTTGCTTTCTTTCGCTTTCTTAGGCAACGGCTTCTTTGTAGCAGTCTTCTTTGGCACGAGAGGTGTCTTCTTCTTGCTGCTGGAAACTTTCTTACCCGGCGATTTCTTGGTTTTCTCGGCTGGTTTGCGGGCGGTCTTTTCTTTCGCGGCGACCTTCTTTATTTTTGGTTTGTTGGCTGGATCGGCGGTTTTGGTCTTCTTCGCCGGGTCTTTGGTTGCCTTTGCTTTCTGTACTTCTTTGTTGACCTTGAAAGAACCTGAAGCTCCGGACCCTTTGGTGTTGATAAATTGACCACTCTCCACGCCTCTCTTAAGAGCCATTTTAATAAAATGACTTGCTTTGTCTCCCACTTTGAAATGGTTCTTAACGTACTTGTCGACAGCCTGACGCGAGGAACCATTACGATCTTTCAGGGCGTGAAGGGCTTGTATGATCATTTCTGCATACTTAGGGTGTTCGGCCGGCTGTTTAGAAGCTTTCTTCTGGGTGCTTTTGGCAGACATGTCTCGTTATTGTCTCCACAGCGATAGCTAATGTTGGTTACTTGCGCAACTCTTTTCTTAAGTTGTTATAGCGGACCGCAGAGGGATCAGTTACTACTGATCGCGATAGATCTGTAACCTCTAAGACGTTTGCTAAGTTCTTTGAAAATGAGATGGATTGTAAACGTCAACTTAGGAAGACAGGCAGAGAGATTAACTGAACGAATAAGGAGATGTTGGGCGCAATCACTAATTTTTTGGTAAGCTTAGAGATACTAGTACTCTACTGTGTCCTGTGCAGCACTTGTGTTGTGTGTATTATCGCGAAAAACCTGTAACGGCGTAGAGTATGAGAATTATGTCTGTCTCATTTCACTAGTAACTAAAAAAGAAACAAGTAGAGACAAGGTAAGAAGTAGTTTATTGGCCATTAACTTTTATTGTCAGGTGGTGGCTCCTAAAGGAGCCGTTTGTGTTGTGAGATTGTCAGAACCGAGCTGAGCTGTTATGCACGTTCGCCCCGGATCCTACGAGCCAACTGGATATCTTTAGGCATGATGGTGACACGTTTAGCGTGAATGGCGCAAAGGTTGGTGTCCTCGAAAAGACCGACCAGGTAGGCTTCGCTAGCCTCTTGAAGAGCCAGCACGGCTGAGCTTTGAAAGCGCAAGTCGGTCTTGAAATCCTGAGCGATTTCTCGAACAAGACGCTGAAACGGTAACTTGCGAATCAGCAACTCGGTGGACTTCTGATAACGACGGATCTCTCTGAGGGCCACTGTTCCTGGCCTGTAACGGTGCGGTTTTTTCACGCCACCAGTAGCAGGAGCGCTCTTTCGAGCTGCCTTAGTAGCCAGCTGTTTACGAGGCGCTTTTCCTCCGGTGGACTTTCTCGCTGTTTGTTTGGTTCGGGCCATGACTGTGAAACTGATGTTCAGAAGATTAAAGGCTCTATGTGAAAGCTTGGCAATTTTTATGGCCGCGATTTATCAGGAGGCTGTCGCAAGCCGATTGGATATTTAAGAATTTATGTATTTCTGATTGGTTCGGCTTCGGAGACACCCTGCTTTGATTTGCATGCCTTACAATAGACAGTGGGGCGAAAGAAAATTATAATATTCTTTTGTTGTCCTTTTACTAAGAACAAATCTATGTAAACACAAGAAATAATGTTTCCCGAGAGGTCAGATTGAAGGGTATAGATTGAAAAGCAATTTCTGTTCTGCAGTGATTTAACATAGTACGAGACCTGTCCCTTTTTAAACCTTGACGATAATTCAGACAACCGAGAATGTCCGGTCGCGGGCAAAGGAGGTAAAGGCTTGGGCAAAGGTGGTGCTAAGCGTCATCGTAAGATTCTACGCGATAATATCCAAGGAATTACCAAGCCAGCGATCCGTCGTCTCGCTCGCCGTGGGGGTGTAAAGCGAATTTCTGGACTGATCTACGAGGAGACACGCGGTGTTCTGAAAGTTTTCCTTGAGAACGTTATCCGCGATGCCGTGACCTACACCGAGCACGCCAAGCGTAAGACCGTTACAGCCATGGACGTAGTATACGCTCTGAAACGACAAGGACGTACTCTGTACGGTTTTGGGGGTTAGAATACACTGTGATCCCTGATCAACACTTAAACCAACGGCTCTTTTAGGAGCCAACAAATGTATGAAAAGCTCTGACCAAATACGTGATAAGAGAATTTGTTTTCATTACGATCATTGCCGAAGGTTTATACACATATGAACAAGACAACATACACCTGAAATCGATTCAGCGCTTTATTTACTGGGTGCGTCCACGCGAGTTTTTTCTTTTTTTGTGACTTTACAGCAGCGCAGTCGTTACTTATAAAGGGAAATTATTTTTTCCCGTCTAGATTAGCCTCATAGCTCTTTGCGGGGCGTACAATACTGTAAAGCTTTTGTCTTTAGTTAGTGAATAAACTGTTGCTGTACGTTGTTGTTGTCGCAGAATTAAGAGAGCAAGCTGGTTTGTGTCGTTACCGACGACGGTTTATAACTGTGTCTGTTTATTTTACGTAAACAGCTTATGTACTGAATGAAATCACGACGATCTCTTGTAATTTTGACGCAAAGAAAACAATATTTCAAGCTCAGTAGTAGCAGCAATGTTTGTTCCCGGTTGCTAGGAATGCGATGAATTGTGTACTCGTTTAAAAAGATCAGAAAGTTGTTCGATTGTCGCTTGGTATGTACCTCGAAGTTCGTATAAAAACCTGTTGGAAACAGCGCGAATGAAACCTGCATAAAAAGCAAACGCAATTTCAACTTTCATGATATAATCACATCAGTCTTTAAATTCATGTTACACCGAGCTAAACTGACCTAAGACTGGTTTCAGTTTCAAGCAATGTTGTGGTTGCTGTTGTTTCTTTCTTACATGCTATAGCCGAAATAACGCTAAATATGCTTTGGTATACGCATTTATGAACAAAACTAGGAACATGGAACCATGCAAAAACAAGTAGAAATAGCAAGTTTCCGCGAGACATAATTATTTGCGGCTAAGTATCCATCCAGTTATTAATCCCAAACTGAGACGGCGAATACTATTTGGGGGTAGATTACAAATTTATATCGTGATTGGTCATGACTTTATTCTAGACTTGGTGGCTCCTAAAAGAGCCGTTTGTATTTATGGTTGTTGCCGTCGCTTAGTGTTGTTTCTTCTCTGTCTTTTTAGGTAGTAATACTGCCTGAATGTTGGGAAGAACACCGCCTTGAGCGATGGTGACACCGGCAAGGAGTTTGTTTAATTCTTCGTCATTTCGCACAGCCAACTGGAGGTGACGAGGAATGATTCTTGACTTCTTGTTGTCGCGTGCTGCGTTTCCTGCTAACTCGAGGATCTCAGCACTCAGATACTCAAGTACGGCAGCCAAGTACACGGGAGCACCGGCTCCGACGCGTTCAGCGTAGTTGCCTTTACGAAGAAGGCGATGGATGCGACCAACAGGAAATTGTAGTCCCTGCCCTGGAAGAACGAGTCTTTGACTTGGTGCCCTGGGCTTTACCTTTTCCTCGTCCGGTCATTTTGTCGACTAACTCGTATATTAAGTTTCAGTTTAAGTTTCAGGAGACTGTTTTCCAAGACATAACTTCGGCCGCCATAATTTATCACGCGCGGACTGCGTTTCGTGGATCAGATTGCACCAATCAAAAGTCTAACATTGGCTCATAAAAAGAAATTCTAGCCTTGCAATTGTTCTCTTTGTGTCGATTGGCGGCACGCTCCATTGTTTACACCGAGAAAAACAAAACACCAATCACCGACGAGAACTTGCGATCCGCATATTAATTGATCCTATTGAATTTGGCAACATAAATAGAAACTGTGATATCCCGAATTAGCAAACTCGATTTCGAAAAGGCAGAGATATCTTTCTTTACCATGGCACCTAAACCGATTGCAGCTAAAAAAGGAGAGAAGAAGAGCGGCGGTAAGGCAAAATCCACGTCGGGCGACAGTACGAAAAAACGGCGATCGAAACGGAAGGAGAGTTATGCGATCTACATCTACAAAGTGTTAAAGCAGGTACATCCTGACACCGGAATCTCCAGCAAAGCAATGGGTATCATGAACTCTTTCGTGAACGATATCTTCGAGCGCATTGCTACAGAATCCTCCCGTCTAGCCCACTACAACAAGAAGTCCACTATCAGCTCCCGCGAGATTCAGACAGCCATCAGACTGCTCCTTCCAGGAGAACTCGCAAAGCACGCAGTCAGTGAGGGTACCAAGGCCGTCACGAAGTACACTAGTAGCAAGTGAAAACCATTCTTCAATACCAGATCTAAACAACGGCTCTTTTAGGAGCCACCAAATGTCAAAAAAAGCAATGATCAACACTCAACACGGTTTCTTAGAGTTTTCAATCGTCATTATAAACCCCGACACTCGCTCGCTCGCACACTTGCTCCCATTAAAACGAACAAATCATTCCTCTATTTCCCCGTTCAACTTTACTTTTTACATAAAAAAAAAAACAACAACAACAACAACAACAAAAAACAGATAAAGGTTTTAAAAGATGATTTTTATGTAAGCAAGGAGAAAAGAAGAAAAAAAAAAGAAACAAATAAACGATTGCTGGGTGACAACACGCACCGAGCCAAACAGTTTCCGCAGGATCTCCTTCCCAGCGCGATGACCACTACACCACGCCAGAGAATCAACTGACGTAATTCGTAAAACAACGTTACTTAAAAGTGTTACAGGCATGAACAGGTCACTTCGGTACTGCACTTGAGAACAAGAGAACGGTTTACCAGGCTGCAAATATATATTTTCCGGGATGTAAGGGTTTTAATACTTCAAATCAGTTAAGCGGGAGGGATTCTGACTATTCAATATTGATGTTTACGGTAGTTTTCATTACCCGGATACCTGATAACCAGTTTCTTGACTAAGGTGCATGTACTGACCACTTCGAATAAAAAGTATTTATCTTATCTGATCTGATCTGATCTGATCTGATCTTATGGAGTGGCTTTTGTTTACTCTTTTAAGGCGTCTCTAAGCCGCGGTTCAAGTAACCTTCTGCTCAACAAAAACGAAATCAGTTTCGGCAAAGGAGAAATAAATACTGTGCTATAGGTGACGGTGACCTAAGGTCAACATACTAGAGGTGATATTGGTGATGACTTTACTTTATTTGGTGGCTCCTAAAGGAGCCGGTAGTTGAATAAGCGGGCGAGTTTTACTTGCCACTGACTTTCTTGTTGACTGTTTTTTTAACCGAGGCTTTGCTTTCTTTCGCTTTCTTAGGCAACGGCTTCTTTGTAGCAGTCTTCTTTGGCACGAGAGGTGTCTTCTTCTTGCTGCTGGAAACTTTCTTACCCGGCGATTTCTTGGTTTTCTCGGCTGGTTTGCGGGCGGTCTTTTCTTTCGCGGCGACCTTCTTTATTTTTGGTTTGTTGGCTGGATCGGCGGTTTTGGTCTTCTTCGCCGGGTCTTTGGTTGCCTTTGCTTTCTGTACTTCTTTGTTGACCTTGAAAGAACCTGAAGCTCCGGACCCTTTGGTGTTGATAAATTGACCACTCTCCACGCCTCTCTTAAGAGCCATTTTAATAAAATGACTTGCTTTGTCTCCCACTTTGAAATGGTTCTTAACGTACTTGTCGACAGCCTGACGCGAGGAACCATTACGATCTTTCAGGGCGTGAAGGGCTTGTATGATCATTTCTGCATACTTAGGGTGTTCGGCCGGCTGTTTAGAAGCTTTCTTCTGGGTGCTTTTGGCAGACATGTCTCGTTATTGTCTCCACAGCGATAGCTAATGTTGGTTACTTGCGCAACTCTTTTCTTAAGTTGTTATAGCGGACCGCAGAGGGATCAGTTACTACTGATCGCGATAGATCTGTAACCTCTAAGACGTTTGCTAAGTTCTTTGAAAATGAGATGGATTGTAAACGTCAACTTAGGAAGACAGGCAGAGAGATTAACTGAACGAATAAGGAGATGTTGGGCGCAATCACTAATTTTTTGGTAAGCTTAGAGATACTAGTACTCTACTGTGTCCTGTGCAGCACTTGTGTTGTGTGTATTATCGCGAAAAACCTGTAACGGCGTAGAGTATGAGAATTATGTCTGTCTCATTTCACTAGTAACTAAAAAAGAAACAAGTAGAGACAAGGTAAGAAGTAGTTTATTGGCCATTAACTTTTATTGTCAGGTGGTGGCTCCTAAAGGAGCCGTTTGTGTTGTGAGATTGTCAGAACCGAGCTGAGCTGTTATGCACGTTCGCCCCGGATCCTACGAGCCAACTGGATATCTTTAGGCATGATGGTGACACGTTTAGCGTGAATGGCGCAAAGGTTGGTGTCCTCGAAAAGACCGACCAGGTAGGCTTCGCTAGCCTCTTGAAGAGCCAGCACGGCTGAGCTTTGAAAGCGCAAGTCGGTCTTGAAATCCTGAGCGATTTCTCGAACAAGACGCTGAAACGGTAACTTGCGAATCAGCAACTCGGTGGACTTCTGATAACGACGGATCTCTCTGAGGGCCACTGTTCCTGGCCTGTAACGGTGCGGTTTTTTCACGCCACCAGTAGCAGGAGCGCTCTTTCGAGCTGCCTTAGTAGCCAGCTGTTTACGAGGCGCTTTTCCTCCGGTGGACTTTCTCGCTGTTTGTTTGGTTCGGGCCATGACTGTGAAACTGATGTTCAGAAGATTAAAGGCTCTATGTGAAAGCTTGGCAATTTTTATGGCCGCGATTTATCAGGAGGCTGTCGCAAGCCGATTGGATATTTAAGAATTTATGTATTTCTGATTGGTTCGGCTTCGGAGACACCCTGCTTTGATTTGCATGCCTTACAATAGACAGTGGGGCGAAAGAAAATTATAATATTCTTTTGTTGTCCTTTTACTAAGAACAAATCTATGTAAACACAAGAAATAATGTTTCCCGAGAGGTCAGATTGAAGGGTATAGATTGAAAAGCAATTTCTGTTCTGCAGTGATTTAACATAGTACGAGACCTGTCCCTTTTTAAACCTTGACGATAATTCAGACAACCGAGAATGTCCGGTCGCGGCAAAGGAGGTAAAGGCTTGGGCAAAGGTGGTGCTAAGCGTCATCGTAAGATTCTACGCGATAATATCCAAGGAATTACCAAGCCAGCGATCCGTCGTCTCGCTCGCCGTGGGGGTGTAAAGCGAATTTCTGGACTGATCTACGAGGAGACACGCGGTGTTCTGAAAGTTTTCCTTGAGAACGTTATCCGCGATGCCGTGACCTACACCGAGCACGCCAAGCGTAAGACCGTTACAGCCATGGACGTAGTATACGCTCTGAAACGACAAGGACGTACTCTGTACGGTTTTGGGGGTTAGAATACACTGTGATCCCTGATCAACACTTAAACCAACGGCTCTTTTAGGAGCCAACAAATGTATGAAAAGCTCTGACCAAATACGTGATAAGAGAATTTGTTTTCATTACGATCATTGCCGAAGGTTTATACACATATGAACAAGACAACATACACCTGAAATCGATTCAGCGCTTTATTTACTGGGTGCGTCCACGCGAGTTTTTTCTTTTTTTGTGACTTTACAGCAGCGCAGTCGTTACTTATAAAGGGAAATTATTTTTTCCCGTCTAGATTAGCCTCATAGCTCTTTGCGGGGCGTACAATACTGTAAAGCTTTTGTCTTTAGTTAGTGAATAAACTGTTGCTGTACGTTGTTGTTGTCGCAGAATTAAGAGAGCAAGCTGGTTTGTGTCGTTACCGACGACGGTTTATAACTGTGTCTGTTTATTTTACGTAAACAGCTTATGTACTGAATGAAATCACGACGATCTCTTGTAATTTTGACGCAAAGAAAACAATATTTCAAGCTCAGTAGTAGCAGCAATGTTTGTTCCCGGTTGCTAGGAATGCGATGAATTGTGTACTCGTTTAAAAAGATCAGAAAGTTGTTCGATTGTCGCTTGGTATGTACCTCGAAGTTCGTATAAAAACCTGTTGGAAACAGCGCGAATGAAACCTGCATAAAAAGCAAACGCAATTTCAACTTTCATGATATAATCACATCAGTCTTTAAATTCATGTTACACCGAGCTAAACTGACCTAAGACTGGTTTCAGTTTCAAGCAATGTTGTGGTTGCTGTTGTTTCTTTCTTACATGCTATAGCCGAAATAACGCTAAATATGCTTTGGTATACGCATTTATGAACAAAACTAGGAACATGGAACCATGCAAAAACAAGTAGAAATAGCAAGTTTCCGCGAGACATAATTATTTGCGGCTAAGTATCCATCCAGTTATTAATCCCAAACTGAGACGGCGAATACTATTTGGGGGGTAGATTACAAATTTATATCGTGATTGGTCATGACTTTATTCTAGACTTGGTGGCTCCTAAAAGAGCCGTTTGTATTTATGGTTGTTGCCGTCGCTTAGTGTTGTTTCTTCTCTGTCTTTTTAGGTAGTAATACTGCCTGAATGTTGGGAAGAACACCGCCTTGAGCGATGGTGACACCGGCAAGGAGTTTGTTTAATTCTTCGTCATTTCGCACAGCCAACTGGAGGTGACGAGGAATGATTCTTGACTTCTTGTTGTCGCGTGCTGCGTTTCCTGCTAACTCGAGGATCTCAGCACTCAGATACTCAAGTACGGCAGCCAAGTACACGGGAGCACCGGCTCCGACGCGTTCAGCGTAGTTGCCTTTACGAAGAAGGCGATGGATGCGACCAACAGGAAATTGTAGTCCTGCCCTGGAAGAACGAGTCTTTGACTTGGTGCCCTGGGCTTTACCTTTTCCTCGTCCGGTCATTTTGTCGACTAACTCGTATATTAAGTTTCAGTTTAAGTTTCAGGAGACTGTTTTCCAAGACATAACTT
The DNA here is from genome assembly GCA_964035705.1 of Porites rus. Taxonomy (NCBI): domain Eukaryota; kingdom Metazoa; phylum Cnidaria; class Anthozoa; order Scleractinia; family Poritidae; genus Porites; species Porites rus. The sequence continues at coordinate 15,060 of CAXIVM010001827.1, read as the reverse complement.
CGGCCGCCATAATTTATCACGCGCGGACTGCGTTTCGTGGATCAGATTGCACCAATCAAAAGTCTAACATTGGCTCATAAAAAGAAATTCTAGCCTTGCAATTGTTCTCTTTGTGTCGATTGGCGGCACGCTCCATTGTTTACACCGAGAAAAACAAAACACCAATCACCGACGAGAACTTGCGATCCGCATATTAATTGATCCTATTGAATTTGGCAACATAAATAGAAACTGTGATATCCCGAATTAGCAAACTCGATTTCGAAAAGGCAGAGATATCTTTCTTTACCATGGCACCTAAACCGATTGCAGCTAAAAAAGGAGAGAAGAAGAGCGGTGGTAAGGCAAAATCCACGTCGGGCGACAGTACGAAAAAACGGCGATCGAAACGGAAGGAGAGTTATGCGATCTACATCTACAAAGTGTTAAAGCAGGTACATCCTGACACCGGAATCTCCAGCAAAGCAATGGGTATCATGAACTCTTTCGTGAACGATATCTTCGAGCGCATTGCTACAGAATCCTCCCGTCTAGCCCACTACAACAAGAAGTCCACTATCAGCTCCCGCGAGATTCAGACAGCCATCAGACTGCTCCTTCCAGGAGAACTCGCAAAGCACGCAGTCAGTGAGGGTACCAAGGCCGTCACGAAGTACACTAGTAGCAAGTGAAAACCATTCTTCAATACCAGATCTAAACAACGGCTCTTTTAGGAGCCACCAAATGTCAAAAAAAGCAATGATCAACACTCAACACGGTTTCTTAGAGTTTTCAATCGTCATTATAAACCCCGACACTCGCTCGCTCGCACACTTGCTCCCATTAAAACGAACAAATCATTCCTCTATTTCCCCGTTCAACTTTACTTTTTACATAAAAAAAAAAACAACAACAACAACAACAACAAAAAACAGATAAAGGTTTTAAAAGATGATTTTTATGTAAGCAAGGAGAAAAGAAGAAAAAAAAAAGAAACAAATAAACGATTGCTGGGTGACAACACGCACCGAGCCAAACAGTTTCCGCAGGATCTCCTTCCCAGCGCGATGACCACTACACCACGCCAGAGAATCAACTGACGTAATTCGTAAAACAACGTTACTTAAAAGTGTTACAGGCATGAACAGGTCACTTCGGTACTGCACTTGAGAACAAGAGAACGGTTTACCAGGCTGCAAATATATATTTTCCGGGATGTAAGGGTTTTAATACTTCAAATCAGTTAAGCGGGAGGGATTCTGACTATTCAATATTGATGTTTACGGTAGTTTTCATTACCCGGATACCTGATAACCAGTTTCTTGACTAAGGTGCATGTACTGACCACTTCGAATAAAAAGTATTTATCTTATCTGATCTGATCTGATCTGATCTGATCTTATGGAGTGGCTTTTGTTTACTCTTTTAAGGCGTCTCTAAGCCGCGGTTCAAGTAACCTTCTGCTCAACAAAAACGAAATCAGTTTCGGCAAAGGAGAAATAAATACTGTGCTATAGGTGACGGTGACCTAAGGTCAACATACTAGAGGTGATATTGGTGATGACTTTACTTTATTTGGTGGCTCCTAAAGGAGCCGGTAGTTGAATAAGCGGGCGAGTTTTACTTGCCACTGACTTTCTTGTTGACTGTTTTTTTAACCGAGGCTTTGCTTTCTTTCGCTTTCTTAGGCAACGGCTTCTTTGTAGCAGTCTTCTTTGGCACGAGAGGTGTCTTCTTCTTGCTGCTGGAAACTTTCTTACCCGGCGATTTCTTGGTTTTCTCGGCTGGTTTGCGGGCGGTCTTTTCTTTCGCGGCGACCTTCTTTATTTTTGGTTTGTTGGCTGGATCGGCGGTTTTGGTCTTCTTCGCCGGGTCTTTGGTTGCCTTTGCTTTCTGTACTTCTTTGTTGACCTTGAAAGAACCTGAAGCTCCGGACCCTTTGGTGTTGATAAATTGACCACTCTCCACGCCTCTCTTAAGAGCCATTTTAATAAAATGACTTGCTTTGTCTCCCACTTTGAAATGGTTCTTAACGTACTTGTCGACAGCCTGACGCGAGGAACCATTACGATCTTTCAGGGCGTGAAGGGCTTGTATGATCATTTCTGCATACTTAGGGTGTTCGGCCGGCTGTTTAGAAGCTTTCTTCTGGGTGCTTTTGGCAGACATGTCTCGTTATTGTCTCCACAGCGATAGCTAATGTTGGTTACTTGCGCAACTCTTTTCTTAAGTTGTTATAGCGGACCGCAGAGGGATCAGTTACTACTGATCGCGATAGATCTGTAACCTCTAAGACGTTTGCTAAGTTCTTTGAAAATGAGATGGATTGTAAACGTCAACTTAGGAAGACAGGCAGAGAGATTAACTGAACGAATAAGGAGATGTTGGGCGCAATCACTAATTTTTTGGTAAGCTTAGAGATACTAGTACTCTACTGTGTCCTGTGCAGCACTTGTGTTGTGTGTATTATCGCGAAAAACCTGTAACGGCGTAGAGTATGAGAATTATGTCTGTCTCATTTCACTAGTAACTAAAAAAGAAACAAGTAGAGACAAGGTAAGAAGTAGTTTATTGGCCATTAACTTTTATTGTCAGGTGGTGGCTCCTAAAGGAGCCGTTTGTGTTGTGAGATTGTCAGAACCGAGCTGAGCTGTTATGCACGTTCGCCCCGGATCCTACGAGCCAACTGGATATCTTTAGGCATGATGGTGACACGTTTAGCGTGAATGGCGCAAAGGTTGGTGTCCTCGAAAAGACCGACCAGGTAGGCTTCGCTAGCCTCTTGAAGAGCCAGCACGGCTGAGCTTTGAAAGCGCAAGTCGGTCTTGAAATCCTGAGCGATTTCTCGAACAAGACGCTGAAACGGTAACTTGCGAATCAGCAACTCGGTGGACTTCTGATAACGACGGATCTCTCTGAGGGCCACTGTTCCTGGCCTGTAACGGTGCGGTTTTTTCACGCCACCAGTAGCAGGAGCGCTCTTTCGAGCTGCCTTAGTAGCCAGCTGTTTACGAGGCGCTTTTCCTCCGGTGGACTTTCTCGCTGTTTGTTTGGTTCGGGCCATGACTGTGAAACTGATGTTCAGAAGATTAAAGGCTCTATGTGAAAGCTTGGCAATTTTTATGGCCGCGATTTATCAGGAGGCTGTCGCAAGCCGATTGGATATTTAAGAATTTATGTATTTCTGATTGGTTCGGCTTCGGAGACACCCTGCTTTGATTTGCATGCCTTACAATAGACAGTGGGGCGAAAGAAAATTATAATATTCTTTTGTTGTCCTTTTACTAAGAACAAATCTATGTAAACACAAGAAATAATGTTTCCCGAGAGGTCAGATTGAAGGGTATAGATTGAAAAGCAATTTCTGTTCTGCAGTGATTTAACATAGTACGAGACCTGTCCCTTTTTAAACCTTGACGATAATTCAGACAACCGAGAATGTCCGGTCGCGGCAAAGGAGGTAAAGGCTTGGGCAAAGGTGGTGCTAAGCGTCATCGTAAGATTCTACGCGATAATATCCAAGGAATTACCAAGCCAGCGATCCGTCGTCTCGCTCGCCGTGGGGGTGTAAAGCGAATTTCTGGACTGATCTACGAGGAGACACGCGGTGTTCTGAAAGTTTTCCTTGAGAACGTTATCCGCGATGCCGTGACCTACACCGAGCACGCCAAGCGTAAGACCGTTACAGCCATGGACGTAGTATACGCTCTGAAACGACAAGGACGTACTCTGTACGGTTTTGGGGGTTAGAATACACTGTGATCCCTGATCAACACTTAAACCAACGGCTCTTTTAGGAGCCAACAAATGTATGAAAAGCTCTGACCAAATACGTGATAAGAGAATTTGTTTTCATTACGATCATTGCCGAAGGTTTATACACATATGAACAAGACAACATACACCTGAAATCGATTCAGCGCTTTATTTACTGGGTGCGTCCACGCGAGTTTTTTCTTTTTTTGTGACTTTACAGCAGCGCAGTCGTTACTTATAAAGGGAAATTATTTTTTCCCGTCTAGATTAGCCTCATAGCTCTTTGCGGGGCGTACAATACTGTAAAGCTTTTGTCTTTAGTTAGTGAATAAACTGTTGCTGTACGTTGTTGTTGTCGCAGAATTAAGAGAGCAAGCTGGTTTGTGTCGTTACCGACGACGGTTTATAACTGTGTCTGTTTATTTTACGTAAACAGCTTATGTACTGAATGAAATCACGACGATCTCTTGTAATTTTGACGCAAAGAAAACAATATTTCAAGCTCAGTAGTAGCAGCAATGTTTGTTCCCGGTTGCTAGGAATGCGATGAATTGTGTACTCGTTTAAAAAGATCAGAAAGTTGTTCGATTGTCGCTTGGTATGTACCTCGAAGTTCGTATAAAAACCTGTTGGAAACAGCGCGAATGAAACCTGCATAAAAAGCAAACGCAATTTCAACTTTCATGATATAATCACATCAGTCTTTAAAATTCATGTTACACCGAGCTAAACTGACCTAAGACTGGTTTCAGTTTCAAGCAATGTTGTGGTTGCTGTTGTTTCTTTCTTACATGCTATAGCCGAAATAACGCTAAATATGCTTTGGTATACGCATTTATGAACAAAACTAGGAACATGGAACCATGCAAAAACAAGTAGAAATAGCAAGTTTCCGCGAGACATAATTATTTGCGGCTAAGTATCCATCCAGTTATTAATCCCAAACTGAGACGGCGAATACTATTTGGGGGGTAGATTACAAATTTATATCGTGATTGGTCATGACTTTATTCTAGACTTGGTGGCTCCTAAAAGAGCCGTTTGTATTTATGGTTGTTGCCGTCGCTTAGTGTTGTTTCTTCTCTGTCTTTTTAGGTAGTAATACTGCCTGAATGTTGGGAAGAACACCGCCTTGAGCGATGGTGACACCGGCAAGGAGTTTGTTTAATTCTTCGTCATTTCGCACAGCCAACTGGAGGTGACGAGGAATGATTCTTGACTTCTTGTTGTCGCGTGCTGCGTTTCCTGCTAACTCGAGGATCTCAGCACTCAGATACTCAAGTACGGCAGCCAAGTACACGGGAGCACCGGCTCCGACGCGTTCAGCGTAGTTGCCTTTACGAAGAAGGCGATGGATGCGACCAACAGGAAATTGTAGTCCTGCCCTGGAAGAACGAGTCTTTGACTTGGTGCCCTGGGCTTTACCTTTTCCTCGTCCGGTCATTTTGTCGACTAACTCGTATATTAAGTTTCAGTTTAAGTTTCAGGAGACTGTTTTCCAAGACATAACTTCGGCCGCCATAATTTATCACGCGCGGACTGCGTTTCGTGGATCAGATTGCACCAATCAAAAGTCTAACATTGGCTCATAAAAAGAAATTCTAGCCTTGCAATTGTTCTCTTTGTGTCGATTGGCGGCACGCTCCATTGTTTACACCGAGAAAAACAAAACACCAATCACCGACGAGAACTTGCGATCCGCATATTAATTGATCCTATTGAATTTGGCAACATAAATAGAAACTGTGATATCCCGAATTAGCAAACTCGATTTCGAAAAGGCAGAGATATCTTTCTTTACCATGGCACCTAAACCGATTGCAGCTAAAAAAGGAGAGAAGAAGAGCGGCGGTAAGGCAAAATCCACGTCGGGCGACAGTACGAAAAAACGGCGATCGAAACGGAAGGAGAGTTATGCGATCTACATCTACAAAGTGTTAAAGCAGGTACATCCTGACACCGGAATCTCCAGCAAAGCAATGGGTATCATGAACTCTTTCGTGAACGATATCTTCGAGCGCATTGCTACAGAATCCTCCCGTCTAGCCCACTACAACAAGAAGTCCACTATCAGCTCCCGCGAGATTCAGACAGCCATCAGACTGCTCCTTCCAGGAGAACTCGCAAAGCACGCAGTCAGTGAGGGTACCAAGGCCGTCACGAAGTACACTAGTAGCAAGTGAAAACCATTCTTCAATACCAGATCTAAACAACGGCTCTTTTAGGAGCCACCAAATGTCAAAAAAAGCAATGATCAACACTCAACACGGTTTCTTAGAGTTTTCAATCGTCATTATAAACCCCGACACTCGCTCGCTCGCACACTTGCTCCCATTAAAACGAACAAATCATTCCTCTATTTCCCCGTTCAACTTTACTTTTTACATAAAAAAAAAAAACAACAACAACAACAACAACAAAAAACAGATAAAGGTTTTAAAAGATGATTTTTATGTAAGCAAGGAGAAAAGAAGAAAAAAAAAAGAAACAAATAAACGATTGCTGGGTGACAACACGCACCGAGCCAAACAGTTTCCGCAGGATCTCCTTCCCAGCGCGATGACCACTACACCACGCCAGAGAATCAACTGACGTAATTCGTAAAACAACGTTACTTAAAAGTGTTACAGGCATGAACAGGTCACTTCGGTACTGCACTTGAGAACAAGAGAACGGTTTACCAGGCTGCAAATATATATTTTCCGGGATGTAAGGGTTTTAATACTTCAAATCAGTTAAGCGGGAGGGATTCTGACTATTCAATATTGATGTTTACGGTAGTTTTCATTATCCGGATACCTGATAACCAGTTTCTTGACTAAGGTGCATGTACTGACCACTTCGAATAAAAAGTATTTATCTTATCTGATCTGATCTGATCTGATCTGATCTTATGGAGTGGCTTTTGTTTACTCTTTTAAGGCGTCTCTAAGCCGCGGTTCAAGTAACCTTCTGCTCAACAAAAACGAAATCAGTTTCGGCAAAGGAGAAATAAATACTGTGCTATAGGTGACGGTGACCTAAGGTCAACATACTAGAGGTGATATTGGTGATGACTTTACTTTATTTGGTGGCTCCTAAAGGAGCCGGTAGTTGAATAAGCGGGCGAGTTTTACTTGCCACTGACTTTCTTGTTGACTGTTTTTTTAACCGAGGCTTTGCTTTCTTTCGCTTTCTTAGGCAACGGCTTCTTTGTAGCAGTCTTCTTTGGCACGAGAGGTGTCTTCTTCTTGCTGCTGGAAACTTTCTTACCCGGCGATTTCTTGGTTTTCTCGGCTGGTTTGCGGGCGGTCTTTTCTTTCGCGGCGACCTTCTTTATTTTTGGTTTGTTGGCTGGATCGGCGGTTTTGGTCTTCTTCGCCGGGTCTTTGGTTGCCTTTGCTTTCTGTACTTCTTTGTTGACCTTGAAAGAACCTGAAGCTCCGGACCCTTTGGTGTTGATAAATTGACCACTCTCCACGCCTCTCTTAAGAGCCATTTTAATAAAATGACTTGCTTTGTCTCCCACTTTGAAATGGTTCTTAACGTACTTGTCGACAGCCTGACGCGAGGAACCATTACGATCTTTCAGGGCGTGAAGGGCTTGTATGATCATTTCTGCATACTTAGGGTGTTCGGCCGGCTGTTTAGAAGCTTTCTTCTGGGTGCTTTTGGCAGACATGTCTCGTTATTGTCTCCACAGCGATAGCTAATGTTGGTTACTTGCGCAACTCTTTTCTTAAGTTGTTATAGCGGACCGCAGAGGGATCAGTTACTACTGATCGCGATAGATCTGTAACCTCTAAGACGTTTGCTAAGTTCTTTGAAAATGAGATGGATTGTAAACGTCAACTTAGGAAGACAGGCAGAGAGATTAACTGAACGAATAAGGAGATGTTGGGCGCAATCACTAATTTTTTGGTAAGCTTAGAGATACTAGTACTCTACTGTGTCCTGTGCAGCACTTGTGTTGTGTGTATTATCGCGAAAAACCTGTAACGGCGTAGAGTATGAGAATTATGTCTGTCTCATTTCACTAGTAACTAAAAAAGAAACAAGTAGAGACAAGGTAAGAAGTAGTTTATTGGCCATTAACTTTTATTGTCAGGTGGTGGCTCCTAAAGGAGCCGTTTGTGTTGTGAGATTGTCAGAACCGAGCTGAGCTGTTATGCACGTTCGCCCCGGATCCTACGAGCCAACTGGATATCTTTAGGCATGATGGTGACACGTTTAGCGTGAATGGCGCAAAGGTTGGTGTCCTCGAAAAGACCGACCAGGTAGGCTTCGCTAGCCTCTTGAAGAGCCAGCACGGCTGAGCTTTGAAAGCGCAAGTCGGTCTTGAAATCCTGAGCGATTTCTCGAACAAGACGCTGAAACGGTAACTTGCGAATCAGCAACTCGGTGGACTTCTGATAACGACGGATCTCTCTGAGGGCCACTGTTCCTGGCCTGTAACGGTGCGGTTTTTTCACGCCACCAGTAGCAGGAGCGCTCTTTCGAGCTGCCTTAGTAGCCAGCTGTTTACGAGGCGCTTTTCCTCCGGTGGACTTTCTCGCTGTTTGTTTGGTTCGGGCCATGACTGTGAAACTGATGTTCAGAAGATTAAAGGCTCTATGTGAAAGCTTGGCAATTTTTATGGCCGCGATTTATCAGGAGGCTGTCGCAAGCCGATTGGATATTTAAGAATTTATGTATTTCTGATTGGTTCGGCTTCGGAGACACCCTGCTTTGATTTGCATGCCTTACAATAGACAGTGGGGCGAAAGAAAATTATAATATTCTTTTGTTGTCCTTTTACTAAGAACAAATCTATGTAAACACAAGAAATAATGTTTCCCGAGAGGTCAGATTGAAGGGTATAGATTGAAAAGCAATTTCTGTTCTGCAGTGATTTAACATAGTACGAGACCTGTCCCTTTTTAAACCTTGACGATAATTCAGACAACCGAGAATGTCCGGTCGCGGCAAAGGAGGTAAAGGCTTGGGCAAAGGTGGTGCTAAGCGTCATCGTAAGATTCTACGCGATAATATCCAAGGAATTACCAAGCCAGCGATCCGTCGTCTCGCTCGCCGTGGGGGTGTAAAGCGAATTTCTGGACTGATCTACGAGGAGACACGCGGTGTTCTGAAAGTTTTCCTTGAGAACGTTATCCGCGATGCCGTGACCTACACCGAGCACGCCAAGCGTAAGACCGTTACAGCCATGGACGTAGTATACGCTCTGAAACGACAAGGACGTACTCTGTACGGTTTTGGGGGTTAGAATACACTGTGATCCCTGATCAACACTTAAACCAACGGCTCTTTTAGGAGCCAACAAATGTATGAAAAGCTCTGACCAAATACGTGATAAGAGAATTTGTTTTCATTACGATCATTGCCGAAGGTTTATACACATATGAACAAGACAACATACACCTGAAATCGATTCAGCGCTTTATTTACTGGGTGCGTCCACGCGAGTTTTTTCTTTTTTTGTGACTTTACAGCAGCGCAGTCGTTACTTATAAAGGGAAATTATTTTTTCCCGTCTAGATTAGCCTCATAGCTCTTTGCGGGGCGTACAATACTGTAAAGCTTTTGTCTTTAGTTAGTGAATAAACTGTTGCTGTACGTTGTTGTTGTCGCAGAATTAAGAGAGCAAGCTGGTTTGTGTCGTTACCGACGACGGTTTATAACTGTGTCTGTTTATTTTACGTAAACAGCTTATGTACTGAATGAAATCACGACGATCTCTTGTAATTTTGACGCAAAGAAAACAATATTTCAAGCTCAGTAGTAGCAGCAATGTTTGTTCCCGGTTGCTAGGAATGCGATGAATTGTGTACTCGTTTAAAAAGATCAGAAAGTTGTTCGATTGTCGCTTGGTATGTACCTCGAAGTTCGTATAAAAACCTGTTGGAAACAGCGCGAATGAAACCTGCATAAAAAGCAAACGCAATTTCAACTTTCATGATATAATCACATCAGTCTTTAAATTCATGTTACACCGAGCTAAACTGACCTAAGACTGGTTTCAGTTTCAAGCAATGTTGTGGTTGCTGTTGTTTCTTTCTTACATGCTATAGCCGAAATAACGCTAAATATGCTTTGGTATACGCATTTATGAACAAAACTAGGAACATGGAACCATGCAAAAACAAGTAGAAATAGCAAGTTTCCGCGAGACATAATTATTTGCGGCTAAGTATCCATCCAGTTATTAATCCCAAACTGAGACGGCGAATACTATTTGGGGGGTAGATTACAAATTTATATCGTGATTGGTCATGACTTTATTCTAGACTTGGTGGCTCCTAAAAGAGCCGTTTGTATTTATGGTTGTTGCCGTCGCTTAGTGTTGTTTCTTCTCTGTCTTTTTAGGTAGTAATACTGCCTGAATGTTGGGAAGAACACCGCCTTGAGCGATGGTGACACCGGCAAGGAGTTTGTTTAATTCTTCGTCATTTCGCACAGCCAACTGGAGGTGACGAGGAATGATTCTTGACTTCTTGTTGTCGCGTGCTGCGTTTCCTGCTAACTCGAGGATCTCAGCACTCAGATACTCAAGTACGGCAGCCAAGTACACGGGAGCACCGGCTCCGACGCGTTCAGCGTAGTTGCCTTTACGAAGAAGGCGATGGATGCGACCAACAGGAAATTGTAGTCCTGCCCTGGAAGAACGAGTCTTTGACTTGGTGCCCTGGGCTTTACCTTTTCCTCGTCCGGTCATTTTGTCGACTAACTCGTATATTAAGTTTCAGTTTAAGTTTCAGGAGACTGTTTTCCAAGACATAACTTCGGCCGCCATAATTTATCACGCGCGGACTGCGTTTCGTGGATCAGATTGCACCAATCAAAAGTCTAACATTGGCTCATAAAAAGAAATTCTAGCCTTGCAATTGTTCTCTTTGTGTCGATTGGCGGCACGCTCCATTGTTTACACCGAGAAAAACAAAACACCAATCACCGACGAGAACTTGCGATCCGCATATTAATTGATCCTATTGAATTTGGCAACATAAATAGAAACTGTGATATCCCGAATTAGCAAACTCGATTTCGAAAAGGCAGAGATATCTTTCTTTACCATGGCACCTAAACCGATTGCAGCTAAAAAAGGAGAGAAGAAGAGCGGCGGTAAGGCAAAATCCACGTCGGGCGACAGTACGAAAAAACGGCGATCGAAACGGAAGGAGAGTTATGCGATCTACATCTACAAAGTGTTAAAGCAGGTACATCCTGACACCGGAATCTCCAGCAAAGCAATGGGTATCATGAACTCTTTCGTGAACGATATCTTCGAGCGCATTGCTACAGAATCCTCCCGTCTAGCCCACTACAACAAGAAGTCCACTATCAGCTCCCGCGAGATTCAGACAGCCATCAGACTGCTCCTTCCAGGAGAACTCGCAAAGCACGCAGTCAGTGAGGGTACCAAGGCCGTCACGAAGTACACTAGTAGCAAGTGAAAACCATTCTTCAATACCAGATCTAAACAACGGCTCTTTTAGGAGCCACCAAATGTCAAAAAAAGCAATGATCAACACTCAACACGGTTTCTTAGAGTTTTCAATCGTCATTATAAACCCCGACACTCGCTCGCTCGCACACTTGCTCCCATTAAAACGAACAAATCATTCCTCTATTTCCCCGTTCAACTTTACTTTTTACATAAAAAAAAAAACAACAACAACAACAACAACAAAAAACAGATAAAGGTTTTAAAAGATGATTTTTATGTAAGCAAGGAGAAAAGAAGAAAAAAAAAAGAAACAAATAAACGATTGCTGGGTGACAACACGCACCGAGCCAAACAGTTTCCGCAGGATCTCCTTCCCAGCGCGATGACCACTACACCACGCCAGAGAATCAACTGACGTAATTCGTAAAACAACGTTACTTAAAAGTGTTACAGGCATGAACAGGTCACTTCGGTACTGCACTTGAGAACAAGAGAACGGTTTACCAGGCTGCAAATATATATTTTCCGGGATGTAAGGGTTTTAATACTTCAAATCAGTTAAGCGGGAGGGATTCTGACTATTCAATATTGATGTTTACGGTAGTTTTCATTACCCGGATACCTGATAACCAGTTTCTTGACTAAGGTGCATGTACTGACCACTTCGAATAAAAAGTATTTATCTTATCTGATCTGATCTGATCTGATCTGATCTTATGGAGTGGCTTTTGTTTACTCTTTTAAGGCGTCTCTAAGCCGCGGTTCAAGTAACCTTCTGCTCAACAAAAACGAAATCAGTTTCGGCAAAGGAGAAATAAATACTGTGCTATAGGTGACGGTGACCTAAGGTCAACATACTAGAGGTGATATTGGTGATGACTTTACTTTATTTGGTGGCTCCTAAAGGAGCCGGTAGTTGAATAAGCGGGCGAGTTTTACTTGCCACTGACTTTCTTGTTGACTGTTTTTTTAACCGAGGCTTTGCTTTCTTTCGCTTTCTTAGGCAACGGCTTCTTTGTAGCAGTCTTCTTTGGCACGAGAGGTGTCTTCTTCTTGCTGCTGGAAACTTTCTTACCCGGCGATTTCTTGGTTTTCTCGGCTGGTTTGCGGGCGGTCTTTTCTTTCGCGGCGACCTTCTTTATTTTTGGTTTGTTGGCTGGATCGGCGGTTTTGGTCTTCTTCGCCGGGTCTTTGGTTGCCTTTGCTTTCTGTACTTCTTTGTTGACCTTGAAAGAACCTGAAGCTCCGGACCCTTTGGTGTTGATAAATTGACCACTCTCCACGCCTCTCTTAAGAGCCATTTTAATAAAATGACTTGCTTTGTCTCCCACTTTGAAATGGTTCTTAACGTACTTGTCGACAGCCTGACGCGAGGAACCATTACGATCTTTCAGGGCGTGAAGGGCTTGTATGATCATTTCTGCATACTTAGGGTGTTCGGCCGGCTGTTTAGAAGCTTTCTTCTGGGTGCTTTTGGCAGACATGTCTCGTTATTGTCTCCACAGCGATAGCTAATGTTGGTTACTTGCGCAACTCTTTTCTTAAGTTGTTATAGCGGACCGCAGAGGGATCAGTTACTACTGATCGCGATAGATCTGTAACCTCTAAGACGTTTGCTAAGTTCTTTGAAAATGAGATGGATTGTAAACGTCAACTTAGGAAGACAGGCAGAGAGATTAACTGAACGAATAAGGAGATGTTGGGCGCAATCACTAATTTTTTGGTAAGCTTAGAGATACTAGTACTCTACTGTGTCCTGTGCAGCACTTGTGTTGTGTGTATTATCGCGAAAAACCTGTAACGGCGTAGAGTATGAGAATTATGTCTGTCTCATTTCACTAGTAACTAAAAAAGAAACAAGTAGAGACAAGGTAAGAAGTAGTTTATTGGCCATTAACTTTTATTGTCAGGTGGTGGCTCCTAAAGGAGCCGTTTGTGTTGTGAGATTGTCAGAACCGAGCTGAGCTGTTATGCACGTTCGCCCCGGATCCTACGAGCCAACTGGATATCTTTAGGCATGATGGTGACACGTTTAGCGTGAATGGCGCAAAGGTTGGTGTCCTCGAAAAGACCGACCAGGTAGGCTTCGCTAGCCTCTTGAAGAGCCAGCACGGCTGAGCTTTGAAAGCGCAAGTCGGTCTTGAAATCCTGAGCGATTTCTCGAACAAGACGCTGAAACGGTAACTTGCGAATCAGCAACTCGGTGGACTTCTGATAACGACGGATCTCTCTGAGGGCCACTGTTCCTGGCCTGTAACGGTGCGGTTTTTTCACGCCACCAGTAGCAGGAGCGCTCTTTCGAGCTGCCTTAGTAGCCAGCTGTTTACGAGGCGCTTTTCCTCCGGTGGACTTTCTCGCTGTTTGCTTGGTTCGGGCCATGACTGTGAAACTGATGTTCAGAAGATTAAAGGCTCTATGTGAAAGCTTGGCAATTTTTATGGCCGCGATTTATCAGGAGGCTGTCGCAAGCCGATTGGATATTTAAGAATTTATGTATTTCTGATTGGTTCGGCTTCGGAGACACCCTGCTTTGATTTGCATGCCTTACAATAGACAGTGGGGCGAAAGAAAATTATAATATTCTTTTGTTGTCCTTTTACTAAGAACAAATCTATGTAAACACAAGAAATAATGTTTCCCGAGAGGTCAGATTGAAGGGTATAGATTGAAAAGCAATTTCTGTTCTGCAGTGATTTAACATAGTACGAGACCTGTCCCTTTTTAAACCTTGACGATAATTCAGACAACCGAGAATGTCCGGTCGCGGCAAAGGAGGTAAAGGCTTGGGCAAAGGTGGTGCTAAGCGTCATCGTAAGATTCTACGCGATAATATCCAAGGAATTACCAAGCCAGCGATCCGTCGTCTCGCTCGCCGTGGGGGTGTAAAGCGAATTTCTGGACTGATCTACGAGGAGACACGCGGTGTTCTGAAAGTTTTCCTTGAGAACGTTATCCGCGATGCCGTGACCTACACCGAGCACGCCAAGCGTAAGACCGTTACAGCCATGGACGTAGTATACGCTCTGAAACGACAAGGACGTACTCTGTACGGTTTTGGGGGTTAGAATACACTGTGATCCCTGATCAACACTTAAACCAACGGCTCTTTTAGGAGCCAACAAATGTATGAAAAGCTCTGACCAAATACGTGATAAGAGAATTTGTTTTCATTACGATCATTGCCGAAGGTTTATACACATATGAACAAGACAACATACACCTGAAATCGATTCAGCGCTTTATTTACTGGGTGCGTCCACGCGAGTTTTTTCTTTTTTTGTGACTTTACAGCAGCGCAGTCGTTACTTATAAAGGGAAATTATTTTTTCCCGTCTAGATTAGCCTCATAGCTCTTTGCGGGGCGTACAATACTGTAAAGCTTTTGTCTTTAGTTAGTGAATAAACTGTTGCTGTACGTTGTTGTTGTCGCAGAATTAAGAGAGCAAGCTGGTTTGTGTCGTTACCGACGACGGTTTATAACTGTGTCTGTTTATTTTACGTAAACAGCTTATGTACTGAATGAAATCACGACGATCTCTTGTAATTTTGACGCAAAGAAAAACAATATTTCAAGCTCAGTAGTAGCAGCAATGTTTGTTCCCGGTTGCTAGGAATGCGATGAATTGTGTACTCGTTTAAAAAGATCAGAAAGTTGTTCGATTGTCGCTTGGTATGTACCTCGAAGTTCGTATAAAAACCTGTTGGAAACAGCGCGAATGAAACCTGCATAAAAAGCAAACGCAATTTCAACTTTCATGATATAATCACATCAGTCTTTAAATTCATGTTACACCGAGCTAAACTGACCTAAGACTGGTTTCAGTTTCAAGCAATGTTGTGGTTGCTGTTGTTTCTTTCTTACATGCTATAGCCGAAATAACGCTAAATATGCTTTGGTATAC
>CAXIVM010001826.1:35200-75569 GCA_964035705.1 Porites rus | reverse complement strand
CACTACAGTTGACTACAGCCCCAGATCTGAGCAGTTCATCTCCCCGTGTCTCCTTCTGGGTTGTGAGGCATGGTTGTTCGTTCATAGAGGACATACTCTCCTCAACCTCTTGGTACTTTCTGCCCTTGTGTCCTTTTGTGCCCACAAGGCAAAAAAAAAGAACTTCTGAAACTGCAAGACCTAAAAGAGGAACATCCACGGTGCTACCTCGATGTCCCCACGGCGACGGATGCTTCACCATCTTGAAACTGTGGCCCCGAGCTGTGCGCGTGGCGACAGCGAGGCCGCCACCGGCGCTGCGGGTGCCGCCGTCGCGGTCACAACCTCGTTTGAAGGATTGGTGAAAAGAAAGTATCTTCAAACGACGAGATGATGGAACGACAAGATTTGGTAATTACATTTGGTATGATTTAGTATGCAGTTCCTTCCCCACGCAAGCATGACCATAGATTCCATAGATGATTGTCCCTCAAATAAATGTGTGTGTGGCAAAGGCAGTATACTATATGCTATACTTTGTCTTTTCTTCAACGAACTCCTCGTGCGACATCTCTCTGCACGCTTTCTTGAGGCCGGCACCAAAAGCAAGGCTTGGCCTTAGTAACAAGAAAGCATTCATGATACGTCATGTCATATGTTTAAGATTCTCGGGAGTCACTCTCTGCAAGAGTCTCTGAAAGCACTTGGCGAGACAGTGATCGCGTGCAAAAGAGTCTTGGGATAGGGGAGTCAGGGGTAGCAACCGCGGTAGTCAAGTTCAAAGCGTTCTGGAAATAACGGAAAGGAAAGCAGGAAGGAATCATTTCAAGACGGAAAGGAAGCAAGGTCTAAAGCTTTTGAGAAACAATGTTTTAAAAAAACAGAAAAGTCTAAAGGTCTGAAGAAAGGAAAGAAAGATAGCTACGTCTAAAAAAGAGCTGTTGCTTTTACTTGTAAGGTGTAGTCAAGTCGATAACATGTCCAGGGTCTTTAGTGCTAATGAATTTGAGGCCTGATCTACCCGTTTCTTTGGAACGAACCGACCAAAACATCGGACAATTTCTTTGTCGTTTCGGTGCCTTACAGGGCACATTGAACCGAACCAACGGAGCCACGACACCCAAATGGACGGAAGTACTAAGTAGCCAAGAACGGTCTTCTCCTGAAAAACAAACATGAACAACTGCCCCTGTTACCATGTTGAGGGCTTGTCATGGGAACAGAAACCAATTCAAGTGGCCAACTGCCAACTGCCCAAAGTTGAGCCCTCGAGCCACCAGTGTTCAGTTGCATCTCATGAAAGAACTTGGCCCTCGACACAGCATCTTCATTTCGGGTCGTGCGGTCGTGCACGGCTGGGGTTGTCCTTTTCTTGCAACCCACTTGAGCCAGAGCAAGGCGCACGGCACTTTCAACCATCTCAAGAAGTGGCTCTGATCCTAGTTTCGCTGGGCCGGCACCAACAACCTCGCTTTTATCTAAAGGCGGTTTGTGCAGGATTCGCAACACAACCAAAACAGGGACAATGCTTGAGCAAATCTGGCTCAAGACTTGCTGATCAGTGTCCGCACATCTTTAGCTCAGCTGTCAACCACAACATCCAGAAAACCACGGACATCTCGGGCGACAGCCACATGAATGCCGGTTGGTCAAAGTGGGCGACCATAGGAACCCTACAGGTGAGCACCCCAACCATCAAACCAGCTATGTATATATATTTTATTGTTTTCTTGCAACACTCGCTTTGCTCATCCGCTCAAACTGGCAAATGCGGCAAGTGCCTGAGTTCACCCAAGAGCTGAAATCACTACCACCAACCACAGTGAGTTGGAGGGTAGAACCCATGGGCAACTCCTTGCTTGATGGCTATCAATTTTGTTGCAGACCGCTCTGGAGGCCATTAAGTTAGGCCGTCTGTTCTCATGGTGTGGTGCACAACCTCTACGGACAAATTGAAGTGGGTCACAAAGCCTACGAGATCCGAGTTCTTGACTCTGCCAATTGGCATCGGGATACCAAAGAAAGGTCTTCTCTATGTCCAACACCTCGAGCTTGCTTGACTGTTTTGGGAATATGACGTATTTCTTTTTGTCAGCAAAACCAGGCAGTGCTGACCTCTACGTCTATTGTCTCCTCAAAAAAAGTGGTCTGGGTTTGATCCTGCGAGGCTCAAGTGGTGCTTAAAGCAGGCAATGCGAAGAAACATGAACAGTCGAAAACACGGACCGTCTTGGCCCAAGGGCCATAGCGGGCCACAGCTTCTTTTGACAGCTCTTTCTATGACGCCGGGAGGTGTAGCCATCAAATGCCGCGACTGGTGAGTGGGCGACTGAGAGCTGTACGAGCAAGCTGGCGAGACACTCCCACTTGCCGCTGGAGTGTCCGCCTGGGCTTGTCTGGATCTCCCCTCGACGGTAGAAATCGAAGCCGCGCTGGCAACGACCTCTGCCCACCAATCCATCGACATTGATGACCTCCCACCGGTCCTTCCTTCGTTCTCAAGCACCTAGGATCAGCTACATTAAACAATCAAACTAGTTAGATTGCTCTTTCTTGGTTTTGAAAAAGCTTACCCTCGCTCAAACAATGCCAGTCCGGTGGACGCCAAAACCTACAGAACCCTGGCCCTAGTCCAGGGCTTTACAGCATCAATCTTCTTGAGATCTGGGTTCCACCAAACCATCTGGCTGAGGGTTGTGTTGAAACGCCAAGCCATGCCAAGCCCATGGCACGTGATGGTCATGGCTAGGTGGCATGGATTTCTAACATGGTCCGCTTAAGCCTCCATTCCTCATCAGAGTTGCTCACTTCACATCCGCCTTCTTGCATCAACTGGATTTGTCAAGATCCACCCGTCAAGCAACCCCCAACCGTTATTGACATCTTCGAGGGTGTCAGTGGCTAGTATGGCAAAAGTTGGACATTTAAGGTCACTTGCACAATCACGTATATGTCATATATGTCATGTATCAGTGTATATATATATATATATGTCACCTTCCTCCCACGCTAGTATATAGCCATTTCAGGAGCAACGCAGCGCGAGACGAGCCTCAAATGGAGGTCTGCGGTCGAAGCAGATTCGGCCCACAGGTGTTTGGCACTGTTCTGAACACGGGCCACACCTGATGTGGACCCTGAGTCTTGGGATGTCTTGGGATGTCTAATTGAGACCTGTCTATTTGTGTGGATCAGAATCCTGAAACACCAATCGGATCCCAAGCCATACTCCCAAATGATTATCTGCAATGCCACACCTTGGTATACAGCCGGTTCTTGTATAGAACTCAAACAACCAAATCTGTCTCATCGCTGGCAAAACTAACCTGAAAACAATGAACGGAATGATGCCAGCAATGATGACAAGAACCGCTTGACCGATCGGGCCTTCCTAAATCTGGGCAAATAACATGAAGATCCACGAAGATATTTGGCCCAAAACTATGCATGCAATTCATCTGTACAGCATGGAACCTCGTCGTCCAGTCCTCAGCTGCCGTCGTTCCAACACACTTCTTCAGGGACTCAAGGGTGGGAACCGAATCAAGTTGAGTAGAAGAGCACGACGGCTTCACTAAGTCAAAGATGATGCTTTTTCTAGAACTAGTAACTAGGGATGGCTTCAATCTAGCATTTGGACAGAAACGGGGTTCAATTCAGTTGTGTGACATAGTGGATTTGTGTGACATAGTGGATCGTCAATTGTTACGACCAGAAAGTTGCAAATGTGAAAAGAGTGTCCTCTAACTGCTGTGATGTCAACCACATTGCTTCACACCCATGATGACCCATCACCCTTGCCCCGCTGCCGCCTTAAGCAACAACCAAAAATGCTATGCACTTTGCCCCAAGCATGTCTTAAATCCCACTGGCCAACTAGTAGCAGGGTCATCAGCACTGGTCCCTCCACAACCCACGTTCCCTTGGTGGCCTTATACATGACATCCACGGCCTCAAAGTGCCAATCCCATAAGAATGAAGGAAAGCCCTGCCCTGCCCATATGGGGAGGCGGATCATGGATACCCCACAAAAGATCAACAACCGATCCCATGGTTGTTGGATGTTGTTGGTGTATTTAGTCTATCCAAAATATCTATGTTCGTTGAACTGTCCAGGTGGCTATGGGAAAAACACTTCCCAAACCCTGAGCAACGGACGACAACAACAACAACAACCAACAAAAACACCTGGTCCCTGGGTCAAGACTGGTGAATGTCCAAGAAAATGACTCTACAAAGATCGGACATGCTGGGCCATCTCTGACACAAAATTGAAATCAGTCCAAGGTGCAGAAACCAGAGGCGTGCATGGCACGTCACTGTCGTGACTGTCTGACATGTAGTCACACGTGCACGAGAGGCACGTTGGCGTTTCGCAGCGGGGTCTGGGACTCTGGCACTTGGTCAAGAAGCGCCTCTTGTGCCGCCTCAGTTGAGCGACCAAACGTCAAGCCTCACCCTGCTGTTCTTTGGGCAACTAACCTCAAAGGATTTTGTAGATGACGGCAAAAACGAACTTCCCAAACTCGTGAAACCTCTAGTACTTGCAACCTTTGGAAATCCATCTGGCTTGATTGGCACAAGCCGAATCTGTGCGAATGCAAACAGCGCGACAAAAGAAAAAAGAACGGCTAGAATCAAGAGTTCAGCCGTTAGAACTCCAATCTGCGGCGGAGGCCCAACAGCATGCCTGAAGAGTCTGCAGGAAGGCCACCAACGTCTCGGCTGCCATCAACTCGTGGAACAAACTCGGAACGTCCTGGTGCGAGCACAGCGGGGTCTAGCAGAAGGAACCCGCAGAGGGAGGCGGGGCCACGAGATGGAACTGAGACACGAAGGTTTCTAGAATTCTGTTCAAGATGGTTTCAACGAAGACTGAACAGTTTCCAGTTACAAAGATATTCTGTCCAGAGTCCGGAGGAACTCCTTTTTGACTGGTGAGGAGACCCGAGATCTTGACAAATGGTCCTCAAGAAGAGATGTTTGATGCCCCGAACTCGGAGGAGTTTTAATCCTTGTTTGACTGACTGCATCCCTTCTATGAACAAGCTGGTAGCAAAGGAGCACCAGGGAGAAAAAGTAATTGCTTTCAGGCTTCCCCCCCGAACAACTCGCCCTACCAAGCAAAACAGAAACCCAAAGACAAGGTGGGTTTAGTTAGCTTTGCTTGAAAGAACATTTACAAAAACTCACTCTCACATTGTCGCACCCTCCGCTTGGGCTCTGATCCAGTCCTGAACATGGTGGATCGCAGGTACGGCCTGGGTGCCGCTCCAACATGGGCGAAGAGTTGCAACCTCTCGAAAAGCCATATCAGACACGTGGAACAAACCTGACCTATCCTGAACTTAGGAATGTGAAAGTAGGTCATCACTTCCGGATGATCCAATCCAGTATCGGCCTGAGTGAACATTCAACTGGACCCCTTCTCTGAACAAACCAAAGCAGCATCTCGTCAGCCCTCCCCTCCCTCTCCACATCTTCCAACAATTCACCATTTCCTCTCAGACTGCACACCTTGAAGCCCTTGAAGTGTGCCATCTTGTCCTTCACGAGTTCATGAGAGACCTCCAGGGCATCGGGTCGGTGAAGCTGAAGGAGGTCCTCACACCAGGTCTTGGGCGAAACGGAGCCGTGGCCACGTGGCGACGCCAAAACACGAAACCTAGGTTTTGGAGCGATCCTGGAGATGGACTGGGGCCATCTTGGGGCAATGCTTATTGGGGGTCCAAAGCATTTGGCACACACTGGCTGTTTCCGAACTGTGAACGAGTTCGAGCCTTTCAGGGTCACGGTGTGAAATTTGTGAAGCCAACGGATCTGTTGCTCAATGTGACTGATGCATATGAACAAATTTTGCTCAACTTGCGAACCACGGCTCTCCCAAAAACTTTGGCGATAGGGGAAGGACTCTAAGGGGATGTGGGGAACTTAAAGAAGATCCCGGATTTCTGTTCTGCTTTGGCGACCCACTTTGAAATGAGCCAGCCGAATGAAGGAATCCCATGGCCGGATTGATTCCCCACAGAACTAGTGGCTACTGTTGATCACACGGCCAAGATGGGTAATGACTTTGGGAACAGTGGAAATGCCCCTGCCAATTTGGAATTTGATGCACAGCAGAATGTTTGAAGTTTGTTTTAGGCTAGCGCAAGAGGAAAAGAGAGTCCAAAACAGTCGAACAAAAGGAAAGCTGGCCACTATAGGCGCTGATACATTCTTGACTTCATACAGCAAAAATAGATGTCCACTTCCAGACATGGCTATTTGTTGGGTTCTCGGTTTGGATCCATGGCATCAAAGCGGCGACGGCTCACTTTCTTGTGGCTATGGATGATTGCGTTCCCATTTGAACACCTTCATCTGAGGTCAATCATGTTTCATCCAAGTCCATCTGATTGCCGCCTGTCTTGCAATGAATGTGCTATGGCTCAGAGTATCGATCGACATTTTCTCAAAGTTTTGCCTTCACCTTCATCTCAGAATCTTTGTGCTCTCCATGATTGTCCATATACTGTACCATTTAAAGCCAAATGCATTGTACTTATAGATGACATCTCCTGGTAAAGCACGAAGAGCTCTTGCGCCATGAAATCCACCTCTTCATCCACAAGCTCCAGTGCTTTGGAGATCAACTGTAGTCGCGCCACACGAGAGAAGCAAGCGATCTTCGAGTGGAAGCAGGCCGGGATGATCAAGTCGTCCAAGCAGAAGTCCTGGTACATCTGCAAGAGCCTGGCAGCAAATGTTGTTGCGTGTGTGTGTGTGTGTGTTTCTGTCTCAGAATGAGACAATCCAACACACCCAACGACCAGCAATTGAAGACACATCGGGTTGGAAGTTTAGACTTGGATGCAAAATGTCTTGCTTGCTTTGAAGACACCAAAGGGAATTTGGATGTGCTAGCAAAGGAACCCAACACAAATCCAGCTGTGAGCAAAGTCGATCGAAAAGAAATACTGTCTTTACAAGAGAAAGTGGGGAGTCCAGGGTCACCTTTGCCTTTATATGGCTGCAAACTACCTCAACAAGAGGCCAAACAAGTTGTCCAGTGGTGGAGATTCCCTAGGATCTTGCTGCGCGCTCAGTGTCCACCAATCGGTCTCGGCCTGGTTATGGTTGCGTGCTGAGCTTCCACATCTGTTCAAGTTCTGTATTGTAAATATGTTGAATGGACTGGATGGGACAGGTGCATACCAACTAGCCGCAAAACACCCATGGCTGCAAGCGATAAAAACAGAATCATCAACTTGCCCCCCATCTTGATGGGGCACGTCTTTGATCGGAAAGGGCTCACAAAAGCAATGCTAAGCCAGGAAGCTTCTCCACTGGAAGCCTTGGGCGGTCTGGAGCGACAGCTTTGCGTCAACGCTTTCAGTATATAGAGGGAAGCCTTGGGCTGTTCAACGGCCTTACGTAGCAGCTCTTGAGGGGCGTTGTGTGTTGAGGCATGTTCAGCTTACAAATGATAGTTTCACCACTTCCAATGCATGTCACCAGCCAAGTTCACTTGTTCAACGCCAATCTATTTTGCATTGGATCGATGTAAAAAGTCTGCGAAGTTCTTTGAGAACGCTCTTTTGCATGTCCGTGCCGGGGCGCAAAGACCGTGGCATGGCCGATGTGGCGAGGGGCGGCCACTCGTCTCCCTCGGTGGAGTGAGCAGTGGGGTGGTGGAGTGGTGCGTAAAAGGAAAGAAAAAATGCAAAAGTAGAAGAAGAAAGAAAAGTAAAGTAATACAAAATAAAAGAACACTAAAAACAAAAGCATATATTACAGAAGAAAAGAGAAACACCCAAGATGTATGTCAATGTTCTCGCACTTGGCCAATGGCTTGCGCAAATCAAGAAATCCCTTTGGGGGTATCTTTCACAAGAGCAACCCTACTCCAGCAAAAAATTATTCAAGAGGCACCAGTGCCTGAATCGGTGTAACTGACCGCACTGCCTGAGGTTTGCCATTCTGCTGAGACTTTCCCAGTCTGCAAGATACAGAGCATGCTGGAACCAAAAAAGCATAGACATATTGTAAACTTGTAAACAGGAATTTCCATCTACAAGCCCAACCACATGTCAGTTTTAGTGAAGTACTTTTTGTTTGGATTAACCGTCACTTTAAGGCATGGCACGCGGAGAAGAAGAGCTTGTTGCCACTCGCGCTCACCAGTATGGCCGATGGGAGCACCGGAAGAAGCAGCTGACTTTAGCCTTGGCCATCCAGAACACAATTGTTCAGTCCTTTGATCTCCGTGATCTTTCGAGTGTGAGTTGGGTCAAAATGGAGGACATCAGTTCGGTAAATGTTCAAATAACATATTTTTACGTACCAGTCTGAGGGCTTTGCAGGTGTCCTGTCGAGGCAAGCACAGTTGGTGGTTTCCAAGCACAGAAGTGGATGTGTGACTGTGTCTGAATCACTTGGGGAACTGGTGTCTGGAGAAAGAAAACACTGACACTGCGGATATCCCATTATTACTGTGAAAAGGCAAAACGTGACATGAGAAGAGTCAAGATCTTCATCTGTAAGTATTTTCGGAGCACGTCTGGTGAATTTTCAGCGCCAAGCATCTGGCCGTCGAACCCCGTGAGGGTTGGCATGCTCAGTCTTTCCGCCGTCGCAACGCCGCGTACAGCACGATGAGATGAAGTCCCCACCAAGTTGGCCATGGAATGACGGAAGAAACGTCCCACCATCGCTCCAGCGCCCATGGTCTTGGCTTTAACTTCTTCCTTGAGCTTCCCAAGGTTCCCAAGACAAACTTCCAGCTCTTGATGAATCTTCTCCAAAGTTCTTGTCGCTTCGCTCGGGCGACGGCAGCTTCTCCGCCCATCTCGAGAGCCAGCAACACCGGCAACACGAATCTTTGAAGCCTGGGATGATGGGAAGACAAAAGGAATTTGGGAAAGTCCTTTGCTAATCATCTTGCAGTTTCAATCATCTGTCTACTTACATAGACCTGACTGTGTCAGCCGTCAGTGGACATGTCTAGAGTGAAAGTGAACAATCAAAAAAACGGAGAGCGTGAACCCCAATTTCATGGGTTCATGCTGGTTCACTTTTTGTTGTGACTCTTTGCCGAGAGCCATTCCATACAGACTCCACAGCGGGTTCAAAAGCTAACAAGCAGAAACTCCAGGCACTAAAGGGCATTGAAATCACAACTCAAGCCATCACCATCAGCAATACCTGCACTTCCAGGGAGCTTCAATAAGTGTTTTCTCACTCGGCATCTCTTCGCTCCCATCAAGGGCACGGCATCTGCACTCGCCTCTCCTCCCTTGCTCTCGGGTCTGGCAGCTCTTCACCTGCCGCACCGGAAAAGAAAGCACCAAAGGCGTCTCCCATGAGAATGGACCAGGAACATGGCCGTGCCTAGAACGTTCCCGAAATTCTTCCGATTCATGCTTCTTCCGGGAGAAGGGCATCCTCAGGTCCTTAGCATCTTCACCTCTCAAGATATGAACCATGAAGGATCATTGATCATCCTACTTTGGTGCTAGGCCATGCTTCGGCATTGGATGGTGACTTTTATATCACAGGTAGCGACTTTGTGCAACTCACAGGCCCAACCCCTCGTTGACAAACGACGCGGACGTCAGACCCAATGCAAGAAGAGGTGTTGCACCATAACATACTGTACTCAGACGCAGGGGGCCGACATTGCCAGTGGCGTTTGAAGAGCGTGTGGCACCCAAAAGATCGAGCCACACCACAGTGACATGTTCCGACCCCGCCTTCGATTGAAATGATGGTATTCTTCATGCACCCCGGCATCCGGTCTCCACACCGCGCTCCAACGACCCTAGCGGTCAAGTCGGTCCATTCACGTCCCGGGCCGCACGTGCTGCAGGCAGATTGAACGAGTGAAGCATATGCAAAGTAATGTGTTTCCCAGCATCCTGGGTGGCTTGAGGATGTTTGTAGATACACCCCCATACGGCCCATACCCTTTATCAGCTGTTTAAACCATGTTTACCGTTCAGCCATCCACCAACATTGCTGGGCCACTGGGTCACTGGGCTTGGCTGTTCGGACCTCGGTTGAAAAAAAGTCTCGTCTGGCCACTCCAAGGACGCGCCACGTCCCTTTGTCCCTTCGATTCCGGCATGACCCCGTTGCAAGACGTTAATGGGCCTGAGAATGACCGTGTGTTTTCTTTGTGGTCCAACATCCAAACAAACAGGCGAGAAACCACTTCAAACCTTTAAGCGAACCTGTTTGAAGCAATCACTACCAGACTGACTTTACCACCTGACATGGATGGCCTAGAACGGCGGGAAGAGATGTTCTTTGCCCAAGAAGGCTCTGAAAAAGAACCAACCTGAACAAAGCCGACAAATTGCAGCAAAGGTCAGTGATGGTGTTTCTTCTGCTCTCATTCTGGTCACAATGTCCAAAAAGGCCAACCGAGGAATCAACATCGGATCATCCATGATCATTCGGATGCTCTCACTAGTCGGAACCAAGAATTCAATCAAGTCAGTGCCTGATCTGAGCAGGAGTACCCCATCTAGTCCCCATTCTCAAACCTGCCTGCCATAGATTTACCGCAAATATCAAAGAACGAGCAAGCGCTGAGCCCACACCCTTGTTGCCTGAAAGGCCGAATGAGCCTGAATGTAAACAAGGGTGGAAGGCTACCCGTGCCCCTATCATATCCTGCTTAAGATGCTGCTGAAACAATTCGTCCTTCAACATGCAGTTCCAGGCAGGCGTCTTTTTGCGTCTCAGAAGTGGTCCAAGCACCAGGGGGACCACAACATGTTGCATGGCAGTTCTTGAAGTTAGCAATGCTTAGCGTGAGGCAAGTCGCAGACTCCGTAGACTTAGACTGTCTTCCTCATATCAGATTGCTAGGCGCAGTCCTTGTGGAACGACACCCACATGCTCTTGATGTGTGAAAGGCACTTGCTTGAGATGAAAGCCGTGATCGCGAAGGCAGGACTGTGACTTTGTTTAACAGAATTCTTGGCCGCTTACACATGCTCCACATAACCAGGCACTCTGCAAGGGAGCAAGAGGGATTGAGAAATCTGCTTGTTTTGGAACATGTTGAGCTGGCAGCAGCCTCCGCATTCAAGTGTTTCAATTTTGTCTCCTCAGCGCAAGGGTCATGCGCTATGAGCTAGACTGCGGTCTCACATTCAGGCTTTATTAGCGCAGGGAATCGCACGGCACGCGGAGAGAATTCTCCTTGCTTTTGCGGACCTTCAGCGATTCGCTTTTGGTCAAAGGGTCATGTCACTGGATCCAGCGGCACTTGGGGACCAGGTGTCGCTGAACTAGTGACAGCTGTTGACCTTTGCACAAAATGGATTAACAATACCTGACCTATTGAAATGTATGTTGTATGAGTAAAGGCGGCCACTTGGCTCACCACTGACTTGGGGATGGGCTTTGTCAGGGGCGACAAAAGCAGCCTCACAAAAAGGCAAGTGCCTCTAAGCAACTTCAGTTCCTGAGCTATTTTCGCTATGTGTGGTTTAATGATGCTTAATGTATCCACTGGCCCGAGTGAAAAGCATCCCGATGGCTTCAAGCGATTGGCTTCCGTCTTTGCGCAGATTCGGCAAGCACAGGGGTAAGTCTATCCATTCACTCCGTGGCTCGGCCAAAGTGGGCGTTCATCACATCCGCCGGGCGCGCTCCTTCCACGGCCTCCCCGGGGAAGGAGCGACCGGTCGCCCGAGCAACACTCGTTCGGCCGACCCTTAACCGGTACCGAGTGTCAACCGAGTGATGCTGTGGCCTGCCCTGTTCCACCGCACCACCGAACGGAAGTGTCCAACACCCACCAGTGGGGTGTCTGCACAACTCACCGGTCATGTTGGGCCAAAGTATGGGCAGTTGAAAATGAGCACGATCTCAACATATTGAAAATGCTGTTGAAAATGAGTCTTTTGCTATCTGCACATCTTACCAGCTTGCTCTTGACCATGGTTTGTTCAAGCAAAATAACATGCCGAGTTTGTGTGGTCCAACAGTGAACAACTTTCTGGAGTTAATCAAACGTTCCAAAATCCAAAATCCAAGAACCATACCGACCATACGCATTCAGACAAACACTGCTTGCGAGCAACACAGGACATTGTAAAGCAGGTGAGATGTGATGGTGGTGAGGTTGGGTTCATATAGTCAGTGTTTGGATTTCAAGGCATCCTGGCCTTCGAAAGTGTTCAGGTCATAGCATCCCCTTGGGCAATGATTGTAGCACATCTCCCTACTATTTGCTGAAGTATGGACAGTTGCCATGCCCCATGACTGAACATATCCAGCCATTAGCTACCATGTTTTTGGCTATCCAAGGTGTGCAGTGAGCGTGGGCTTGTGAGAAACTTGGCGGACCAGGTCGGTAGCAAGCAGGTCAGAAGTCTTTGCAAATCTTCAAACAAATCTCCCAGGAAAAAAGGGATTCAATGGAAACCTCAGGAGAATCGCAGTCCTTTACTTGTGAGTTCTCATCTGCGAAACAGCATCAGACTGTGGAGCTCCCTACCGGCTCAATGGCGTTCGACAACGGATTTCATTGCAACACTTTTGATTCAGTTTTCGCGACAACGGCCAACTTTCTTGCTGAAGCCATGCTTGTGGTCCTGAACCTTAAGCACTTCACTGCAGCTGCTTTGGGGGCCACAAGGACCCAGCAAAACAGCGCTTCGTCGCCGTCAGCATTGCGCCAAAACGTGCTTGCCCACAAGGTGTGCAAGTGTGCAGCAGGAGATGTGGGGCTTTTCGCAAGTGGCCAAAAGCCCAAGTCGAATCAGCAAATTGCTCTGGCAAGCCACCAGCAACTACGGTTTACGATGCAATTGTCGAAGAGTTCACGTTGCTTTTCCACTTGCACAGAATTTTGACAGGTTCACATTACTTTTTCATTTACACAGTAGCAGCAGTAGCACTTCAAAAAGCGCCTTCTGAAGAACTGCAATCTCTGCACTCTGCAGGCATTCTCATGTAATTAGCAAGATCCACAATTGAGTCTCCTTGCCCTTATTACAACAGAGTTTTTGGCATGGCTAAAATACCACTGCCGGCCTTGCATGTCTCCACATCCTCGCAGAGTTCACTCAAACCTCAGAAACCTCCACGTGTTCGGCCGCAATGATCGCCTCACACTGCGCAAGCGCAACACCGTCGTGTCTGGCTTTGTATGAGGTGTGAGACGTGTGGAGTGATTCGCTTCGTGACCATCGAATTAGCGAACGCTAGTGGCAAAAAAGCCCTACCAAACCTGCAGCAGCTTGCATCACTTCGACCAGCTTGCAGTAGTAGCTTTTTCAATTGCCTCTTGTTCAAAGCGACTCTGTCTGCAGCTTTCATGTGCAAATCCGAACTGATGCTGCTCGGCCGTATGTTAGGGGTTGTGGTTGTCTGAACAAGTAGGCCCTAAGAAGGCTGATTCATGTGGCTAGTGGCTGGCTGAACAAAAGTTTTGGGGAGACTTTTGAACCTGGCTCTTAGAATCAATGCTCTTGGAGCTGCTTCAGGCCCGAGCAGCAACATTTGGCGAGGAATACTGCACTCGTTGTGTGTGAGCATTCTGTTTTTGGGTCATCCCAAGAGCTGGGGATGTGAGTGGCCGCACCGTGCTTTGAGCCCACAAAGTTCCCAACAAAAATGAAGTGGAAACTGGGCCCTTGCATTCCATTTGTCCACTCTCATGTGGAAACCAGTCATCCTGCTTGAATTCAGTCTTTCGCGTGCGACCTGACCATGGACTTGCCATGCCGAAAACTGTCCACGTTTAATTTTCGGCCTCTAAGCAACGAGGTGAGGCAGTCATTGTTTCACAACCGTTGTTTCGCGCTCCACTTGACAGCATGCTCTCCGCTCAGGAATGCTCCGCTTCATTTCAACCGCACGTCTCGAAAAACACCAGACGAACCTCGATGTGAGGCTTCAAAGGAACGCGTAGGCAACGCCGTAGGTCAATTCCAGGGGCCTTGGTTCCTCCACATCCATAACAGGTTTCACAAGCGCGTCCGTCGCTGAGTGGGTCCAGCGCCAAGCTCGCAAGAGAAACTTGGGAGAGGGAAGCTTCTCCGACGAACTGCGCCCACTAGGTTTCCCCAAGTGGAATGATGAATTTTCACAAGAAAGTCTTTTCACCCAAGTGCGCACAGCTCAAGAAGACTCAAGGTGTTCTGCAAAGGTTTGGCCACATACTGTTGAGTGATGCCATAAGGAGACAAAACCTTGCCGACAAAAGTGTCAAAGACTTCTGTGTCTCCATAGGGCACGTCTCCTTTCACAGCACCAAATACATCATGTCCTAGAATCATGACTTGACCAACTGATGTTGCGGTGGTCACACTTGACTTAACCGAGGGCCCCTTTGGCACAGGAAGCGCCAATCAGCGCAGCCTCTCCAAATCTGAGAATCGGTTGCCAAGAAAAGTTCATAGCGAGACCGGGGAGGATCAAACTTGAGCAGGCAGAGCAGCACTGGGCTCCAGCAGAACGCCAAACTCTGCCACTTCTCCATCCAGATTTGCACTCTTAGAGCACGTCGAGAAGGTCTGGTGTTGCTCGGCCGAGCGAGCAGCTGTGAGCGCTATGTGCTTCGGGGCTGCTTGAACGCGCTCGAACCAGAGAATGACGGCTTGGATGATGTAGCTAGCGGATTGCTTACACTTTCATGTTTGAAGACATGTTGACACAAGTGCAAAATTCATCCACCCCTGAACAGGTTCAAAAACAGCCTGTTGGAGGATCCCGGTTGTCTTCTCTGATCTCTTGTCTCGATTCTCGCCCACAAAACATCAGAAGAAGCCTGACAACAAAAAGGGTTGCTGGAGATCTCTGCAAAAACAGCATTAAACCTGTCCGCGAAGCTGAGTAGGATGGTTCTTTATGCGAACTTGCTATCTCGCTGGCCCCAACAACAGGGTCGGTCACATGCCACTGTGCGACAACGTCAGTTGCGGAAACGGCTGGACCAAGGTGGAGGAAGGAGCTGCCAGCCACTGGCTACTGGGCAATTCTGCTCCTGGTGACTCACTTGTCAAACAGGTAGTCAAATATGGAAAGCGACGCTGATCTAACTCCGTACATTGGTGTGAAAGAATAGTATGTCCCTCTGGGAAAATCTAGAATCTTTCACACACCATATCCATCTGCATCTGCGGGTCGGGTTGTTTCTCTCCGGGCTGCCTCAGGAAAAGCTGCCTGTGCGACAAGATAAACTTTGGCTGACGGCTAGTCACCAATTCGCACTGCGTCATCTGTGAAACGACAACATCAGATTTCCACAAGCAATCGAAAGCCAAGGTTGAAGCAGGGGCATTCAATGAGCACTTTGTAAAACAAATGTTGTCAAAAAATGACGAGAATTCGTGAGGTGTCCACTAACAATCCGAAGCAAAAGCTCAATCAGGAAGACGTCTGCTTTATGTCGGAATGATTGATCCCTGTTCAGGCTGTGATCTGGCAGTCTTTTGGACCTGGTATGATCCAAACTTTCCTTAGTGTCGGCGGAAGCACACTCGCGGTGCCGATGCCATAGATGTTGGGAAGATTCTTTCAGTCGTTAGTCCAGCCTCAGCTGGACGAAGGGCTACTGCATGATCATATCATGAAGTCATGACTGAAACCCGCTTGTTCCCATCATTCAATCAGTTTGCTCTACCTTTGGACACACATCTGGCTGCAGGGAAGACCCCAAGAAGGTTGCAGCGAAAAATGCTGAGTCAACATACTCGGCTGTACTTCGGGAGGACTAGGCGAGAGATGTCATCCGGAAACTATAGATCTCTCCAATCTAGGCCTGATCACTTCCAACGCCGGACTTGGACATTTTGCAGTCACGGAAATTTCAGCGAGGACGACTGGTGAGTTCTTGTTCAGCTCAAGCTCATCAAACGAGATTTAACCACTCACACCTGAGCAGAATCCCGTGAAGAAACGGCTGGATGGCTCGAAGACGCTCCCTTTCTCTTAAAAAGAACTACTGCTTTGCGGTCCCGGTGAGACACGTGGTGAACAAAAATGTTTCAAAGCGCTCGAAGCCCGTGCCGACCCGCCGGGGCCCACAGGGTGGTGACAAACACTGATTGGAGCTCCATGCAAATCGGGCCGCTTTGAGGGTTTTTTTGGAGTATCAGTCCGCATGTCCAATCTGAACATGGTTCGGCATCGATCCATTCACTGGGTGTCGATATGTCTCCAACTAGGGCCCTATGAAGCTGTGATTCTGGTGTGAGTTCGTTGACCCAATTTGCGAAGAGGCATCTGGACAGTAAAGGGAACAACTATCCGGGTGTGGCTGAAAAACCTTATAGAAAACAACAAAGAACACCAGGTCATTGGAACATTGCCAAAAACTGCAGAAGCCTTGATTTTTGATCTGCAACCCTCTGTCAGGAGCATTTGATTGTCATTTCAGTGAGGAACAGCAAGTTGGCAGGGCTGGCAGCCAGTCCTCTCAAAACAAGTGATTTCGCGCGCCGACCCTAAGCTCGGTAGCAGGCTTCACAAGCGCGTCCGTCGCTGAGTGGGTCCAGCGCCAAGCTCGCAAGAGAAACTTGGGAGAAGGAAGCTTCTCCGACGAACTGCGCCCACTAGGTTTCCCCAAGTGAAATAATGAATTTTAACAAGAAAGTCTTTTCACCCAAGTGCGCACAGCTCAAGAAGACTCAAGGTGTTCTGCAAAGGTTTGGCCACATACTGTTGAGTGATGCCATAAGGAGACAAAACCTTGCCGACAAAAGTGTCAAAGACTTCTGTGTCTCCATAGGGCACGTCTCCTTTCACAGCACCAAATACATCATGTCCTAGAATCATGACTTGACCAACTGATGTTGCGGTGGTCACACTTGACTTAACCGAGGGCCCCTTTGGCACAGGAAGCGCCAATCAGCGCAGCCTCTCCAAATCTGAGAATCGGTTGCCAAGAAAAGTTCATAGCGAGACCGGGGAGGATCAAACTTGAGCAGGCAGAGCAGCACTGGGCTCCAGCAGAACGCCAAACTCTGCCACTTCTCCATCCAGATTTGCACTCTTAGAGCACGTCGAGAAGGTCTGGTGTTGCTCGGCCGAGCGAGCAGCTGTGAGCGCTATGTGCTTCGGGGCTGCTTGAACGCGCTCGAACCAGAGAATGACGGCTTGGATGATGTAGCTAGCGGATTGCTTACACTTTCATGTTTGAAGACATGTTGACACAAGTGCAAAATTCATCCACCCCTGAACAGGTTCAAAAACAGCCTGTTGGAGGATCCCGGTTGTCTTCTCTGATCTCTTGTCTCGATTCTCGCCCACAAAACATCAGAAGAAGCCTGACAAGAAGAAGGGTTGCTGGAGATCCCCTGCAAAAAGAGCATTAAACCTGTCCGCGATGCTGAGTAGGATGGTTCTTTATGCGAACTTGCTATCTCGCTGGCCCCAACAACAGGGTCAGTCACATGCCACTGTGCGACAACGTCAGTTGCGGAAACGGCTGGACCAAGGTGGAGGAAGGAGCTGCCAGCCACTGGCTACTGGGCAATTCTGCTCCTGGTGACTCACTTGTCAAACAGGTAGTCAAATATGGAAAGCGACGCTGATCTAACTCCGTACATTGGTGTGAAAGAATAGTATGTCCCTCTGGGAAAATCTAGAATCTTTCACACACCATATCCATCTGCATCTGCGGGTCGGGTTGTTTCTCTCCGGGCTGCCTCAGGAAAAGCTGCCTGTGCGACAAGATAAACTTTGGCTGACGGCTAGTCACCAATTCGCACTGCGTCATCTGTGAAACAACTCTGAAGATCCACGGCTCTGACTCACAGCAGTGAGATTGCCGGCCGAGGGGGCTCAAATCCACAGACAATAGAGGGTGAAAAATGGAATGTGAAACTACGCAGTGCTCAGCAAATTGTAGAGGAACAAATGGAAAAGCGATTGCTCGGCAAATGTCCTAACTCAAACCCGTTTGGAAATCACGAAGCGACCATGGACCATGGACCATTTTCTTCTCGGTGTCGTTGCCTTGCTTGCAACTCAAAAAGCTGCGTGTTCAGAGCTTGCTCCTCAAACCTGGACCTTCAGCTACTCTTCGAGTAACGTGGCACCTCAATGGACTGAACGTTGAGCCTGTCGGCGACGTGGCGAAGTTGCATGGATTGAGCTTCCACGACGGTGAAGGTCGGAGGAAAAACCAAGGTTAGTTCTTTAGCATCATCAAATCAGGGAGTTACCCATGTGCGAGCTCCATCGATGTGCCACCGATTGTTTGCAAAAACATCAGCTCTCCGAAACTGGGAAGAGTTGGGAGCCACAGGTGGTGTTGCCAACTAAATGGACGCTGAAGATTGAAATAGCACTTGATTTGGGAAATTCTGACATCAATCTGAAAACCGAAGTGCAACTTAAAACAGGCTTAACAAACTCTATGCTCTCTTCAAAGGTGATATTGATCTACATCCTGTTGGCATCTGACTCATCTGGCCCCGTGTTGGTTGCCCAAGATCTTCATGCTGGGCCGGCGCGATTTCTTCAATGTTTCAAAATGTGAAATCCAAGAATCAAGTCCGTATGGGCCAACCCTGCTCACAACAGTACACAGCTGCTAGGGGATGCGATCTGTGCTCAAAATACGGCATCGCAGCCTTCCAAAACCTCAAACAGGGAATGGAGATCACCGGGTCCAGAATCGTCAGCCATTAATCACTTGTGTATGGCTCCCGGCTTGGTTTCGGGTAATTCGTGACATTATATGCTTTTCTGCTTGGCTTTGATCGCAAACGACCGAACTGAACAATGCGGGTCGATCCCTTTTGCGATAAACTTTCCTCAGCTTCAACAGTTTTAATTTAGGTTCTCAGCAGAACACCTGAGTGAGCCAAAGCTCAAGCAGGGACGGCCCTACTAAACTACCAACAAATCCTAGTCAAAAAGTCGTTGAAGGTGATGTCGGCCGTGTCAGCTGTGCCGGCCGTATCCTCCTTGTTTCTTCAGTTGCCAACTGAACCGCTTTCATCAGCCTACCGATCCGCTCACGTTTCGATTGGATTTCGAGCAGATTTGGAGAGCTTTAAATGTGTTCCAGGAGTTCTATAAGTGCTCAAAAAAAGTGTCACTCCCTTCAAGTTTGTCAGTGCTTCATCGCTGTACTGCTCTCGCTTCTCTCACTCCTCCGGCTTAGGATGTCGACGGATGGATGACGTGATTTCCTGCACAGTGGTCATACGGCCCAACAATGCCGGATCGATCCCTTTTACGATAAACTTTCCTCAGCTTCAACAGTTTTAATTTAGGTTCTCAGATGGACACCTGAGTCAGCCAAAGCTGAAGCAGGGACGGCCCTACTAAAAATCCTAATTGCTGTGTTGGCAGTGTCGGCCGTGTCGGTCGTATCCGCTTTGCTTCTTCAGTTTCCAACTGTGGGTTGGGAAACCGAATTGATCAGCCTACCAATCCGCTCACGTTTCGATCGGATTTCGAGCAGATTTGCAGAGTACCAAATTTGGCGAACCAGGGTGAACCGTCCGCAGGGTTTTTAAACAACGAGCGTTGCTTTGTGAAGGCAGTCCGTCTTTCTCATTGCATCTGAACAAAACAAAAAGAGAAGCAAAAGAGAGAGGAAGGAGACGGTGAAAGGTGACTGTGCTTTGTATTCTTGTCCACGGCCGGTCCCTCCATCCTGCCCTGTCTAAGACAGAAACGAGTGACGGTCCGGACCTAAGAAGATCAAATCCGCCGGCCCTTGGGCGCGGCATGTTTTAGGTTATTGGTTTGTATGCTATCCTAGTAGTAGTTTTGTTTTTAGTCTAATTGTACCCACGGCGCGGATTTTTGACAAGTCTAACTTTCCCCCCCCTCCCCCCCCCCTCCCCTCAGCCAAAAGGGCCGGCGGAACAATCCGCAGGAGTAAATAGTGGAAAACAAACCAAGACACTGGGAGGAACTTGTTGGGGGAGCCCTTCGGGCCGAGCTCCTGGAGAAATCTACTCCTTCGAGTTGGCTGTTGACACTTGTCGAACATCATACCAACTTCTTTCACGAGTTTGTAAACAGGGAGGAGTGCGCAGGTAAACCTCCCCCAAAGTGGGCTCGCGTTTATGAAGAGCCTCTGGCCAATCCAAGATACTATGCTACGTGATAGGCTGGTGAAGATCTGACCCAGCTTCACTCTTCACAAGTATCCTTTGCCCCACAACATCTGCAACACTTTGATATTTGTCTAGAGTCTAGCACGGACGCACATGGCATCCAAAAACTGATGTCCATGGCAGTACCAAGCTTGTGAGGGAATTCATTCGGTGTTGCCCTGCACTCTCTACCAGCCAGCACAACGACATCGCTGCTTTTTCCTGACTTCAGGGAATCACGAAAAAGCTAGGCTCACCTGTTCCGCCCTATTTTTTCTGAAACCAATCTTCAAAAAGGTTTTCCAGGTTAGCCAGTCGACTGGCGATGGTTTCAGCTCTGCCATGGTTCAAGCAAGATTTCTGCTGTTGACCTTCCATTTGAATGCCATAGCATGGCACGTATGACACCTGACGCTTCTCCAAGTTGCAGGATGTTCTCCAGCTGTGTTGCACCTGTCTTGATTAATCAATTTCTCTACGGCTGAAAGCTTTGCCTTGTTTTTAGGAGCAGATTGCTCTTAGAGAAAAGGCTGGTCGTACCGGCACGGCAGGTCATACTAGAGTGACTAGGCCCCCTGATGAGTGCACAGTCTCCGAGTGCATCCTGGCGGTTAGGGCTCCTGAAAATCAGCACGAGGGTTGAAGCTGTCGATTTAAGTAGTAGGGCAAATTCTCAAAGTGGGACTACAAATCTTCGTTTCTACCAGGCTTGGGATGTGAGGGAGCACCCCGGCAGTGATACAACCAAAAAGGTAGGTCGGTCGCTGCAACATCACAACACCACACAAAACGGATTTATTGAGGACAATTCGTTAGCGCAAGACTGCTCGAAGATTCCTGTATCTATGACTCATCAAATGTCTTGTCAGTCTCACAAACAAAATCAAACCCATCAATCCTGTTCTTCAAAAGTTTCCACCCCCTACAAACTCTTCATGGGCAAGCCAAGCTCAACCAGGGCAGGAACAATCTATGATGACACTCGACGTGAGGCAACGGCAAGATTAGAAGGGAGAAAGAAAAAGGACTCGTCCGACACGTGCCACATAAGCAGCAAAAACATTCCTCCGCAGGGCCAGGCTGGCTCCACCAAACATCGATCAATGCAAATCTTCTCCTATCCTACTGTGATATCGGGCCCACACCGTGCGGACACACAGGTCGGTCTTCCTTGCACATCAAAAGTTCTCAGTCACTTCACATCCCTCTTCATTCTGACATGAAATCATGTCCACACCAAATACTGCCTAAGCAAATCTTTCTCAACGGGATGCCAAAATTTACTGAGATCAGACAAATGAGCCACTGTGGTTGTGGGCTTTGAAAGCAGCGTGCCATTTTGCAGGCAGTGGCATTGCTCCAACACTGGGCAGTGTCCAGGTTCGCATACGCGGGGGTCATTCGCTGCGCATGAGAACCAATAGAATCACTATCTTGCCATGTTCTTTGGTGAAAGGATTTGAGAGGAAGTTCTCTGCTATGCACATCCATTCCACGGCATGTGGTCATGTTGTACATCAGTGTAGCAAATCCCATCTGGATGTTTTTCCCCAAGTGGCAAGACTCATCCGGCCACAAAGGTATAATTGCTGAGGCCAAATGGTGTAACTCTCAAAAAGCAGAGCCATTCTGCTTCCTTTGCAAGTTCTCTTGCGAGCCTTCATGATGAGAAGGCAAATGATCAGGTGATCAATGGATTCAGTGCAGCATGGAGGCACATAGGGTTACGAATCCCTACATGAGATGCTTTCAGAAGTGCTGAACTGACCGGCGAACCTGGGAGATTTCCTGGGACAACCTGACTTCTGGAAGCAGCTAATGACCCCAAGATATCCTAAGCGTTGTTTGATTCTGTCACGAATTCGCAGTTTCGAGGCTCGTCGCATGACACCGGTTGAGCCACCGAGCCTACCAAAACAAATCAAATAACACTCAACCACCAAACAAATGATCATATCATGAAATGATTCCCGTGAAAGATGCTGTCAACTTTTGCAGCCACATGCATTGGACGAATCCTGAAGACCTGAAAAGACCAGGAGCGAAGACTCTCATAGGCCTTGAAGACTCTCAAGGATCTTTGGGCAAAATCGCTGCTACTGATCCCATCGATGCCTATTCCATCCGCAGCACCAATCATCTTCTTCACGACCCGTTGATGGCAAATCACAGGCACTCATGGCACCGACATCTGAATCTTTGAGAGAGTCCAACCAGTTCATCAAATGCATCTGGGAATTCTGAACTAGTGAGCTTCTATCTGATTCTACTGTACCCCTCTCGCCCCACTTGCGACTGCAATCGACTTGCTTCTTGCCCCACAAATCTTACAAATCTTGCAAGAAGTGGCTGGAGCGCCAGCGATGCTTTTTCCATTCATCAAAAGTATCTTACTTGATGATATGTGCGCTTTGAGTTGCTTTGTGACAGGTGGAAAAGGATTGGACAAAGACAGCGAGTCATACAAGGCTTGGTTGTTCCTCCATGTCGCTTTACTTGCACCGCTTTACTTCCAAAAGGACGAACAACGAAGCAGGGAACTTACTGCACCCGCTTGCAAGCGCCTGCCAAGCGCCTTTCCTGCCCTTTCCTGTTGTGCTACACATTACAAGCCACACAGCATGCTGGGGAAGGTTTCTCTGTAGATCTGAATGTTGGGCTTTCCCTCCTCCAGGTTCTTTTCTCTTTGAGAAGCTAAACCGAAATAAAGGAGTTGCGCACTGAACCCTGTGAAATATACTCTACTTCATTAAGGGGGCATTTACTCTTCCTAGTTTCAAGACTGTTCGGGAAGCATCACCCGCTCCCATGGTCTCATCAAACGTTGCACAGAATGCAAGGCGTTGAATGTGCCTTACCTACAAGGAATTGTTGATAGAGTCCGTGAAAAACTACTTTCTTTGCCAAGCTTGACATGTGGATACAAAAAGCTACCATGTCTGCGGCATGAAAGCAGTGTGAGAAAGGATGCAAGATTAAGATTTTTGAAGTAGTTTTCAAAACACGAAGGACTGTGTTGCAACCGCAGGGAGACTTGCAGAAGCGTTCAGAAAAAGAGTCAGTGCTCCAAGGCACCACAACAGCTAAGATTGAAGCAACATGAGGCAACTGGCGTCGAACTCAGGCTTTCACAATCATTTGCAAGCAGGACACAGGGAAGAAACGCGAGGGACCATTGGTCATCCGTAGACCTCACTGATTCGGCACCAAATGCAACCAAACACAAGAAGGACACCTTCTTTTCAACACTTTCTCGAACAACGAAGGCCTGACCGAGCTGACTGATCTGACCCAAATGCTCCCTCTCAAAATTGACCAGTATTCTCTGGAAAACTCGTGAAATCCATGGGCTGGGAACAATCCCAAATGTCGAGGCAGCCGAGTTGTCTCAGAAGTTTGGATTACAGAGAGCTCCATGAAGGCTCTGCATGTTTGGTGCGAAACCTGACACCTGTGGTGTTTTCTGTGAGCTGCCTTTGTGCTCCTTGCATGTCCGTGCGCAGGGTTCCACCGAACAAATGTTTGGACCGGGGTAGTGGTCCGGTTTGCGTCGGGGAAGTCAGTGACACAGTGAAGGAATGGAAGCCTCATTGGAGTGTACAGGTCTGGATGGATTGGATGTCTGACCATACTCAATTGGGTGTAGAAGCGCACCTCAACTTCCATTGGCACCAAATATGAGGCTCCTCGTCTTTGCAAGATCACCAACATGTTTTAGTGCAAACAAAGAAACCTTGGTCTTGTTGTCGCGCGAGGCCCCTAAGAGGGGAACTCGGATCGCTGCCCACGCAGGGCAACGCAAATGAATGGCAATGGCAGCCATGGCTACCAGCTGTGGAAAGCACGAATCTCAAGGAACAAATTGGTCGGTCAGAACATCGAAATCACACATGTCTACTTCAACGGTGACGAAGGAATAGGTGGAAGGCATCGCAGCTGATGATGCAGTCATTGTGGACTCAACTATAGTGTACCCTGAGGAAATACAATGCGCCAATTGTTTCCTCATGCAACTAGGCTTGCGTATTAGCTGGGAGCAAGCCTGTTCTGCTCCAAAGCTCTTCTCCAGGTCTCTTGGCCACTCCCCAGATCGAAGCAACTGGCAGTCAGTCAAGGCAGCATCTCTCCTTGGCCGAGTTCTCAAGCTTAGTGAGGGATTAATCCGAACCAACCCTTCCGCCTTCCGGGCTGTTTTTAAGGTCATTCTTTACGTTCCACGTTCCGTGAACGTTCACTTGACATGCTCTTGGTCCCATTCAGGACACAACGGACATTGGGCACTCCGCGTGTGAAACCATTCTCACGACTTCCTCGGACTCTGAGCTGGCGTTGATTGACATTCGCCACAGCCAGAGACTGAGATTTAGAACAAACAGCATACACCGCAGAGAGTGGAAGTGGGGCTTAAAGCTCAAGTGGCAAAGCGTTGCGTTGAAAGATGTTGATTTTGAGCACAAAAGCCTTGGGAAAGGAGGAGAATGGAGGTACGAACCAGTTACCATTTAGTTTCGATCATACTCCTTGTTCTTCGGACGTGGGTCACCCTTTTCACCAAGAGAGGCATCAGTCGAGCTGGTGCAGCTTCAGCATGGAGAAGAGCTGAGCAAAACGTAAGCGACAGCAGCAAACTTAGACCCTCCTGCACTTCTTCGCATGTCACAGCCACCTGGTAAGGAAAGCGTTTTATCTTCAGAACCACGTTCCAAGTGAAGGAACTTCCACTTTGGGTGGCCCAACCTCTTGGGTCCGTTGGGTCCGGTAGCACCAGGACGTCATCGACTCCACCCATTTTAGGCCAGACCCATACGGAGACGGACGACTGGCTCTGTGGACCCCTTCGCATCGGGTGCCACGGCAAGGACCTCGACGGAGACCGTTGGAGCCACACGTCCCGCGCACGTCGCCGTCGCCAGAACTTGAAGGACTTGAGACGCCGTCGATGGTGTGTTGCAAAGGACGGTGTTTGTTGTTTCGATGCAAACATCGAAGGCCCAAAGTTTCGATGAAACGATTGTGGAGAATGAGCTGTAACCTGACCTTCGACTGGACATGTCGCGAGGATTTGACAAAGCTGGCCAATAGCTTCCATGCCGCAAGCACGTGCAGGTTACGGTGGTGAAAGCTCTTATACTTTTAGCACGTCAAAAGAAAACATCAACAACTGGTGAAAGACCTTCGTACTTGACAAGCCGAAGGAAAGACACGTGTTCAGAATCATTCACAAAGCCCGCCAACATCTGCAACAACATGAGTTGCTCAAACGCTGGACTCAATTTGCTCGAGAGTTGATGGCTCTGAGTAGGTTGCAAGGGTTGCTTGAAACATCTGGTGGGAGTTCGAGGTGTCACTGTTCTGTCATGGAAAATTTGCTCCCATCTGAAGCACAAAATGATACAACATGAATGCAACACTTTTGACCGCAAAAGCCGTGAAGACTGGAAGGATCCAAGCTCCCCGCCGTTTCACCGTTCCCTCTGTCAAAGGGTCAAGCAGCTCTGAGTGAAGATTCGAACACTATCTAGGACAGGCTTGAAACAGAAGTGAACTCTGTCTTTCAAATCAAGTCTGTCCACTTCTAAGGACCGGCAATTTGCACTTCTCATTCGTCTGTTGAGTCAAACAAAATCGTCCTTCGTCCGTGGGCTCGTCCGGCCAGTCAGGCCAGTGATGGCAGCAAGCGCAATAACATCAAACGATCAATCCATGCCAAGACTCGCATAACGTTGCTTCAAAGACATCTCACGGTGTACCGTGACACCAGATTCCATCGAGCTGGCAGAAACCGGCGGCTTTGATCTGCTGCGCCCATGTGTCTCCTCTTTGGCAATGCAAAGTACACAAAACCTACTTCCAGTCTCAGCTGTCCAAAAAGGAACAGCTACAGAAGCCACAGCCACTGCCGGCGGAACTCACATTCATGTAGAGTTCGCACCATGCAAGGGACGCGTTTTGAAAAGCTGCCAAAACACTGCGGCAAACATGCTCATTACTATCTTACACACATACATGTTCAACGCCGCTCGCAAAGGGTACAATGCAGTTGGCATGATTGCCATCTGAAAAGGCCAGAACAGAATGCCACTGATGGCTTTCCTGTTTGTTTGATTTTGGGTGCTTGGTATGTGTTTATTTGAGTTCCTTAATGTTATTTATCTGAGCCATGCGGACAAGGATGTGCAAAGTGAGAGACCATGGAAGGCATGATAACCGTACCAAACTTTTTCTCCGGCTTTGTGAAGGAAGAATTCCCAGTGTGCACATATAGCTCCAGTGGCACACTGAAACAGAGAGAACAAAGAAGAACCACCAACTCACCAAAGTGACCCCATTTGGGACTTCAGATCTCCAGAAGTGAACCCACGGTGTCAGCGCTCGGACGCCGCCTCGAATGGGGGATGACCAAGGGGGAGCCTTCACGGACCAACGGTGGGCTGGTAGAGCGCTTAGAGTGCAGTGGGCGCGTGACTCTGGGGAGGTGGCAACGGTCCAAGGTTGAAGGTTGAGAGATGGAGAAAGACCACAGGCGCTTAGCTCACAGGTGAGCTCCTTGATTTGCGAACGTCATCTGAGGTCCCCTTTGACGAGAAGTCGTGACTTTGAAGTGGGGGACGAAAAGCTGCACTTCAAGCCCTGTTTCTTTCATCAACACTGCAACTGAAAGTATTCCGCATATGCCACACACAAACACGCACAGCAGCAAGACGGTGTACCGAGAGAATATGATACTTGCAGAATTTGATACCTAGACTACCTAGACTCCACTATCCAAACCTGGGACATTACTTTTTGTAATTCTAAGAGAAACCGACGTGTGAGGTTACAAGTGCTCACTTTAGGTGAATCAATGGTGGTACTACAATGTGGTTGGCCTTTCCATTTGGTTGTGAAATTTGCATGGTGACCTTTGCGTGGAGACAAACAGGGAAATCTTCTCCATCTTTCACTTTCCGGATGAGAGACTTCAATCTCCTCTCCGTTGCAGAACACCTAGAACTTGGGTTGATGATGTCAACCAGGCGGTGCAACAAACTGGACCACTAAATGGTTGATATCATGGGGGGGCTGCCATGTAAGAACCTAATCTTCATAACTCTACGGCAAACCCATTGACTTTGAGACGTCCAAAATTTACAGACTTTCCTCTGGTAAACTAGACTTGAGTTACACAGTTCTGCGATATTATTTAAAAAGGTCTTCTAATTCTTTTAGACCTTTGAAGCAAACTCTTGGGGCAGCTTTGGCCAGCTACACAGCTCGCTTGTTCTCTCTCTGGTCTGGACTGCGATGTGACCGAACAACACTTGCAAAATGCCATTCGCAGCTTCACACTGCAGCAAACAAACCATATTCAATACTATGACGTCTCAGAGCCAAGTCGCCCCTTTGTCTCACAATATGTTTTTGCTGATTCTGCTGTTGAGTACATATTCTCTTCCGAGCATCAGTTGGTCAAGGGTGTAACATGTAACCAAACAGATTTGTGGTGCTTCCAAGAGCCATGCTTCATCCAGCATTTGCGTGCACCGTGTGCTCCGCGCCTGCCTACCTGGGGTTCGCATTGTTTCACCAAAGCAAAATGGAGGCATAGCCTCGATGAAACCAGTGTCTGAAGTTTCCAGATACTCTCAGAGACACATTAAATGCCATGGATAATCTTTGGGGAAGGCTTCTGCTAGCCCTTCTAGACCCTTTTAGGCCTCTTTGTGGCTTTTTCATATGTCCTGTTTGAAAGAATTGCATTTGCCAGAGCGTTCTGTTGGGCATGTTGGCGAGGTAGGTATTCCTTCTCTTGCCTAGAGTAATGCAGAAACGATCTTTACAACTTTGCTCTAGCTAGACCACTTTCCAGTGGTCCAACATCCATGGCAAGAACTCTTAATCACACTATTTCCCGCTTTAGGCACTCAGAATTCTAAGAGAATTGAAAAAAGCAGGACCTCGTCGATTTCAACGGGCTCGTGTTGCAGTGAGCTTCTGACGAGTCTCTTAACTGATTTGATTTGTATTGATCACAGCATTATACAAATCTTTGCGTTTGCAAGCCTCTAATGAAGGCCCACATGGCGCACTATGTTGTGTCGTGATGTGCCCCTTGTGCCTTCACATACTCCGCATAAGAATTTGAATGGCAAAACCCGTGTGCAAGTGCGTTTACATCTGCTTCCTACCCGTCATCGCCCGCGCTATGAGTTCGACAAAGGTCCACGGTCAGCCTTGATGCACCATGAATGCGAACTCACATTGTCGTCAGAGTAGGGTTTAGGATCTGCTCAGCACGCTTACCTCAGAATCCTGGCATTGGAAAGACACAAACAAGTAAGTCTTACAAAAGCTTTGAACATGTTTGAACATAAATATATCTTTTGGACCTTGAGGTCAGGCGTTCAATTGCTAGTGTTCATTAACAAACACCACCCTGACAAGACTCCGTGAGG
Organism: Porites rus; assembly: GCA_964035705.1. Lineage (NCBI taxonomy): Eukaryota > Metazoa > Cnidaria > Anthozoa > Scleractinia > Poritidae > Porites > Porites rus. The sequence continues at coordinate 47,089 of CAXIVM010001826.1, read as the reverse complement.
TGGCCTCAGGACAGGTTTTCGAAATGCACCTTGGAGAGCACAGCGTACAGCTGATGCTCCCCCTGCTGGAGGAGACGAAAGTTGTATTTCAAGCGTGCCAGAGCCCCCACTTATTCTACATCTCCGAAGTCAGTTCGCAAAGTTGGACTAGAGTCAAGCTCAACAGGGTGTTCTTTCCCCGCTGATTATCCTAAGCCTGTTCCGGCAGTGGTTTGCCTAGATAGTAGGGAGGGACCGAGAGAATCTGGTATACGTGCGTCACTAATTAGATCACAAGGCTTTTGGCTACCACAGAGTCCTAGTTACTCCCGCCCTTGAGGAGACTCTGTAGAGTCAGGAACTAATGCGCCTTGAAAAAGTGAACCATGCTCGTTCGATGGAAGTCCAGTGCCCCTTCTCTGCACAAACATCGCCGTGGACTGTGCAGATATGTGGGGAATTGTTTGAGTTTTACCTTGTATCTCAAGATTGGAGGCGGACTGGCTACGCACCACAGCGGAAGTGCATCTTGCAGCTCTGTCGAACTCTGGCACTGATGCAAGTACACTTGCTTGACAAAGTTGACCTCCTCCGTTGGAAGTCTAAGTGTCAAACATCATCTGGTGTCTGACGAAAAAAAGTAATTCCTTCAACTGCAGGGACGGTGTGAGGGTTACGTTCAGCTCTTGCCGTATCTGTCCGAAATCTTTAATGTTTCATTTGCAACCTTTTGGTTTTCACAGCTTCAGCCTCAGCCTTCGGCTTTGCTTTAGAGAACCGGAGAGCCGCCTGAGGCCACTATTCAAGTCGAAACGAAGCTACGAAGCTGATGGACTGGGACCCTCTACAGGCGGGGTGCCTTGAATGGCGGAGTTCGCAAGCCCATGCGACGCAAAATTTTGCCAAGTCGACCGAAGTCGCCAAATGGTCGTTTTTGCAGGCTGAGGCGGAACCTACTGCGGCGGATGTTTTCAATGAAGCACCCCTTCGGAACGCAGGTGTAGGAAGTTTCTTTCGTGCCCAAGTCGTGGCCCGTCAGAATCTTCACGAGGAATATAAGCCAACCGGCACCGAAAATCTAAAATAAGAACTCTTTAAACTACTGCGAATGATTCATTTTCACAGATCTCAGCTGTCGCAACCTCTGAAACGTCCCTACAGGCCAGAATCTTCGCACGACATCGCAGGAAAAATCCGCCAACTCACCTGCTCAGTCAAATCTCCTAATCCCTTTCATCGATTCGAAGGCAAGTCTGAAAACTAACTGTTAACATTTTGGACAGGGCCGGCAGAGCTGGCGCTATCTCAAAGACACATGTTGCCTGCCCGATAAAGAAAAGAGCATCCGACAGCTGGAGCATTTCTGTCTGTCTGATGGGTACCTCAGTACATTCTTGGAAAGTCATGGATTCTTGGACAAACAACACTTGGTTGAATGGAGGAAATTAAGGACATCATCTATGCCCTTCGAGCGGAAAAAATGTGAACGCCTTCTACGCACATGGCGCTTCTGAGACTCTGCGCATGTCATGTTAAAAATATATATATGTGTGTTAAAAACCCAACAAATGCAAACTGATGTTTGATGCTTCACCCAGTTATTGTAACTCTGGTCCAGGATGGTCTTGCTGTATTGGTTTTGAATCTATAGTAAGTATCTCTTCAACACGTCATCAGCTATTTATGTCATTGTCTTGTCCTGGTTTTCACCTTTCGGCAGCCCCAAACCGCAAGCATCCAAACCAATCCGCTTTCGACGAGTTCTACCACTCGGCGTCCCGCCTGCTGAGCATCTTCCCAGCTAATCTCTTCCCAGCCAGTTTCACTGAAAGTTCCAGCCAAAGCTCCTCTCAGCCGGGTGGTTCGGATACTTTCAGGTTGCTTTCAATTCAATCAGGTTGATGCTTTCAGGCAGTTTTTTTTCTTTCTTGGAGGATAAAACTGGCACCCTCCAGAACCTCTGGTACGAATAGGAATTATGTTGATCTTGGAACCCTAAGTCTTGGGGTTTAACATCAGTGTCATTAGTTGGGATTGGACCTTCAGCCGCATGTTCAGCCCCGTCCATGAAGGCCACACTTCGGCTCCAAAACCTCCACCACAAGGCAGTTTATTCCATCAAATGGCATGGACCATCGGAGAGCCCCCCACCATGGCGACGAAACGCCCCAGCCACACGAAGCCGAAGGGACGCTGCGCCGTTTCTTTTTTGCTCTGCGAGCCTCCAAGAATGGTGGGCCAAGTGGTGTGATCCATAGATTTGGAATCTGAGGAGCCTTCTTTGAACATTTGGATGTGCCCACGTAAATTCTCAACTGGGCAATCATGTCTCCCTGTCACGTAGTTTTGTTTTGCCTTTTTTGGATGATTTGTGGGATTCCAATGAAGGAAAACACAATGCATGGACCAATGCAGTGCCCTCACCATGCTGGTGTCTTGAAATTGGTTTCTAATTGCAAATGGACCTTCCAAAAACATACCAAACGTCACTTACATCGATTTGTATCAGTTCTTGATTTTTAAAAGTCATTGCTGTAGAGCAAGTTATCAACAAACTATCCAAAAGATTCTGCTTAGTTTACCTTAGTTTTTCTTAGCTTTGTTTAGTTTCAAACAGGAAGCCTTAACTTAATATAGTTTTGTTTTTTGTTTGGGAAATCTTAGTTTGGCTTTAGCTTTTCGTCTGTGAGTGTTTGGTGGCATGCACACAAGTCCAAGCTGAAGCAACTCGCGCTGCTTTCACTTCGGCATTTGGGGTGAGCCACACTCCTTGGGCTTAGGGCTTGGCCGAAAAGCCTGTCTCACAAGATAAAACTTGTTCTGGACATGAAGAGGTCACTCGGATATGTGAAAGGGTTGGGTGGGTGGGCGCGAAACCGATCGGACAAGAGACGCGCCCACCCGCCCTGCCCTTAAACCAAGATGTAGCACGAATAAAGCTCAAGAAATGCCAAATAAAATTAGTAGACTCAAGCAATGTCTAAGGACACCACAAGAGTAAGTACGAAAAATGAAATGCCGAACCAAGTAGCAAAAACCTAACTAACCTAACTACACGTTCCGGCACGGAGACAACTTCTTCTCTTTAAGAAGTAGTCTTGAACCTCCTTACTCAACAGCTTTTTACTGTGAGTTTTGAGCCGAGACGTTCTTGAGCCAAAAGGTTACGGACAGGGAATTCATGTGGCATGTACCAGGCATGTGGGGCTCGCAGCCCTATGGGGGCTTTGAGAAGAAACTCGTTGCCCATCTGCCACTCCGCCCGGGCTCTGCTTGGGATCACCAAGCAGTACTCTGAAAAAGGCCGGTTGGCTTACAGGGCATGCATGAATATCGTATTGCCTTCCCCGCGTGGTCGCAAGCGGCGGTCTTCTGCCCGGCTCACCTTCAACACAATGACCTTGAGCAGTTGGCAAACAGCTCCTCCAATGCAGTGCATATGGGCTGCCAAGTAGGAAAAGCCTACCGAATGGTCCTACTAGAAGGCGACAGTTGCTTTTCTGTCCTTGCGCTCCTGCTTGCTTTCACGACACAACCACGGAAGAAATCCAGCCACAAAGGAGAGGAATCGCCATATGATAAGGTCCTGCGAATGAGCACCGGACACTGATAAGACATCAACAGCCCGCGGTTGGGGCCAGTAGCAGCCTTGAACCAAGAGACCAGTTTCAGGCGGCAAGACCAGCTCTGACCCAGGTACATCGAGGTCGAGGGCTAACCCAACAGCCCCAGGGGGACCTCTGTGGTCAGGTTACCCTGAGAACCCAATCGAGGACCCAATCCAGTGTTGGAAACCGTTGACTGTTGGCCTCTTTTGGATACCTGCACTACTCAACCCACGTCATAGTCGTCTGCGTTTGGATGTATGCTGGCAGAAAGAAAGGCTGATTTGCAACACCGGGGGTAGCGGCAGGGCGTCATATCCTATCCAGTACTCGTTTAGTTGAGCCATTGTCCACAGGAGGGTAGTCCACGAAAATTCAGCTTGCTGCCTTTGGTACATGGCTTGAAACACTTGTGATGCAATGTGTTCCAAGGGCATGAATCTGCCCCGGAGTTGGCTCAAGGGGTGGTCCAAAGCTGCTTTCAGTTCTTCATGCGGGCAAGCTTCAATATCCTTGTGCACAGCGATCACGCCTCTTAGACTTGCTACCTGGCTCCAGGGCACAAAGAGCGGGGGAGACAGGAGCTGCGGACTGACCGTAGGTTGGCTCTGGTGGAGAGCGTGGTCACTCTCAGTCGAATCTCGCGCGACCGCTTGGGCAAGTTGCCATGCTCTTTTGTCTGAGTCGCTCGACGAGGGCGTGGCCACTGACTCGAGGTCATCATTGTCCCCATCCTCTGGACAACAGCTAAGGCTGTCACCCGGCGCCTGTGCTGCGAAAAGCTCTGAAGCTAGCGGGTGAACAGCTCGCCACTTGAGCAAGAGACTCCGGAAATAAAACACACAGAGCTAGTACGATGGTGGCTCCAGTATAACTGCCGGCACTAAACCCTTCTCGTGAAACCTGGAGCACCACCGAGTGGACACAGCCATGTTTCAGCGGTGCAAGGTATGATTGCCTCTTTGCAGGCACTTGACCCTTTCCTTCCACATGTGCCGGCAGAAGTCCAGCATCTGATGCTAGAATCTGCTAGTAATCTGCATGCCGAGCTCAATGGCCTCTTGCTTACGCTGCGGAGGCCTCGGGGGAGGGGCCCTGGAGGGCAACATCCCGCCGCACTTCCACTGCACATGCCCGCCAGTCGGAGAAAGCCAAGTGTATGGGCCGTCGCTTTCACCAGCTGATGTTGCCCATGATAAACATGTTGATGTTGCGGCAGGTTGTACAACCGGCATACACGAGGTTGCCACCCTTTTCTCGCACACGCAAGATCCTTGCCATAGATGGGAAGATCTAGGTTTTGGAAAGGCTGCCTTGCTGTACCAACGCACGCAACAAGTGCTGAAGGCAGCTCGCCTCCTTCCGGCCCACAGAAGACCCCCACACAAGGCGGAAATGGCCAGGAACCTTCTGGCGCCGATCCCATTTCGGGAAGTATTTGTCATTCTGGCACTTTTCCTCCCGCAACTGTCTTTCCTAGATGGAGCGAGCACGCAACGAGACCTTTGGACCAGCCCCACTGTCCAAAAACACGGCCTCCAAGTTGACATCACGCCCACAGTGGGCACATGGCCTGGGATGCCCAGGACAGTGGGTTTATGCTCAGAGGCCAAGGTGGCCATTTGAAGTGGGCGATCAGCTGTGACTGTGTCTCCTACCTCTGCGCAACATGTTCATGTGTTAGGAGTCTAGGGGGTAAGGGGGGCAGCTATTGAAAAGATGACAAGGAAGTGGGTGACTTGGCAAAGATGGCGCTTTTGACGCATCCCTCACAACCCCCCCACAACTTCCACACCTAACTCACCCAACACCTACTATCTCAAAGGTTCCACCTCACACATCAAACTGCGCTATAGGGTACATATGCTAGACATCGAAACTACCCATAAACTTGCTTCTTTCCTCGAAGCCAAACTTAGCCTCAAAAACACAACAGAAATTCCGAGACCGGTTCATGGGCCCCTGCAGTAAAGACCTCGGAAAAGTCGACTTCAGTGCGCCTGGCTGGCCTTGGGTGTGCCATCACGCGGCCTGGGCATTGTTACCAATTCCAACGGCCAGCTTAGCCTCGGATAGATCAGGAGTGTCGGGCGTCCATCAGTGGAGCGTGATGCTTCCGACCAGCGCACGGGTCGCGCAGGAAGTCTATGAACCCCTCATAGGCATACCTCAAGTCTGCGTTCGTACCGGCCATTCCTCGACAACCGTTCCTTCGGTTCTCTTTGGTGACCCGAAGCAAAGTCCTGGGGGCCGTTTAGTAGGTCAGTGGTACACAGAAAGCCCTACCCCAGCTCCTCGCCGGTCGGAGCAGCCCTCCAAGCAGTCCACAAAGACCTTGGCAAGTCAACTTCAGCTCACCCGAAGGCCTTCTTGCAGGCCTTGGATGCGCCATCACTGGGCCAGGTCAACCTCGCCTCGGAAAGATCGGGCGTGTCAGATGTCCATCACTGGAGTGTAATGCTCCCGACCAGCGCACGGGTTGCACCCGGATCCATACGTCTCGATGAGAAGAAGCCCACTGGACTGAGGTTCGTTCACTGGATTCATCAAGATCAAGACCCTCGGGAAGCAACTCGGGCTGATCCCCCGCCAGATCCGCAAGGGCTGTGTACCTGCAGATCGAATCATGGCTAGCGATCCAGGCAGAAACATCCTAGTCCTAACCACCAGAAAGGACAGCGCCACCAGCCTCCGAAGCTTCTGTCACCAGTCCCGCCGTAACACCAACTTCCACGAGTACGGACGCCGTGTGGGCATGGTGCCCAGGTCATCATTGAAGGAAGGGAAATACAGTCAGATGGTGGAGAAAACGACAAAGACAACCCAACAACAAAAAACAACCGCCAACCACAGCCCAAAGGCCGAGTCTCCACCATCCTGTAGTCTTTCCTCTGTGCTAAGGTGAAACAGGTGAAACGAAGACTACTGACTATCGATGGGCCTGAATTCTCGAACGATAGCATGGCAGCGAGGGTTTGTGCTCTAGCAAAGTCTCCAAGAAGTCTTCAAATGGACTTCACATCTCAATTACCAGTGACCAGCGGCCACTGCACGGTGTGGCAAAAACATGGTCACGATGCAGGTCCCGAGCATTGATATGCTCTAACGCCGGTTATATCCATATCAAAGTGGATCAGTGGTTGCTATGCAGATCATGCCGTGGAAAATACCTTTCTTGTAGCACAACCCATTCAACTGGTTGCACTTACAAGTCAAGAGGCATAGTAGTTGGTAGTGTTCAGACAGTGGCGGCCATAGCAAACGACGAAAGCCTGCAGGTAAGGGTGCGAAAGGCACACCCCCCCCGAAGGGAGGTCATCTCGGCACCCTTCGGCACACAGAGGTGCCAAAACGGGGTGTCCCCTAACTTCGTGAAATGCTGCGTCATTGCAAAAATTGTTCTGTTGCGTGCAAGGCCCGTGTGAAACAGGTGAGACATTGGACCTATCCTAGCGTGGTATCTGTACCTCTTTGTACAAACTTGGAAATGTCGGACATCAACAGAGGGAACTAAGGTTCCCCCTGGGCATCCTCCATTGCCACTTTCTACCACCCGCCTGTTGGGAACGAGGAGCTAAGGCTCTCATTCCTATTGGCTCACAGCGTTGCGAATGGCGAAAAGAGGTCGGTGATCCTACTTAGTGCTTGCGCATCTCACTTGCCGTAACCTGCTGTCGGTGTGCTTGTCCACAATTCCAGCTGCGAACACATTGCTGGTCTTTGCAGGTCTGGAGAGTCTTCTTCCCGAACTCATTGCAGGTAATGGATGGAACCTCCTATGGAAGGGTGCTCTGAAGAAGGGCTTGTATTGCGATGATCCTCAGCTCCCCTATGGAATTTGTCCTGGTATGGACTACTTCTGGCTCCTCAGCTCCTCTGCTTCTGGCCTACCCTGGACTCGCGCTAAGGCGTGCGCCCAGACTCTTAATGAGTAACTGTGAGACCGCGGTAGCTGCGGCCAGAAAGGCTTGTTTTCATCCAAGACCAGGGGTATACCCCATGTCCGGGATCATATGCAGCCAGGGTGGCCATCTCATAGCAGGACAAATGGCGAAAGCATTTTCTTCAGCATAGACTCCTCGCCATTTGTGCCTTCCTGGCATCTTGGTAAGCCTCCTAAAAACAGTGCAATCCAAGAAAGCCCTACTTCCAATGTATCTTAGTGAGGGCGGGATGGCAAGCTCAACTAGGGCGGCACAGTTCATAAAGGCTTTGACTCGGATTGTATGGAGGGTTGTCGGAAGGAGGACTTCTCTGAGGCTAGTGCAGTGCACAAAGGTGAATTCCGGAATTTCCTCAACATTGGTGTTGCAAAGGTCTACACTCTTAAGCAGTCGGCAACTGTCGCACGCATGCGCTCCAATAGCTACAAAATGCTTTGTGAGAGCAAGCGCGGTGATTCCTGTAGAGCTAAGACAGCCCGGTGCCAGCTCACTGGTCCTAGCTTGCAGTGCTGACCCTCGGGGGGATGGAAGCTCACTTAAGGTAAACTCAGCAAGGTTAATACACCCTTGGAAGAGGTATTGCCCAAACTTGGCTTCGCTGTTGAACATATTTGCAACCCCTTCCGATGCATACACCCATTGCAAGGAACAGCATTCCGCAAAGGCTTTGTATCCAAAATCTCGACAACCCGGAGCCAAGACACTGTTTAGTAGTTCGCAGTCACGGAAGACGTTATCGGAAATGCCTACAACCGTGGCCGGCAGTTTGACAATGCGGAGCTGTCGGCAATTTTGCCAAGCCTCTGCTCCAATGAGCCTGATGCCTGACTCTACACTGACGTGTCGCAGACGTGGAACCCCTGCAAAGGCCCCTTCAGACGATTTCTTCTGGGTTCATAGGGACATGAACGGCTAGCAGAATGTGATGGATAGGGCAACCATCAAGTTGTTCTTGAGATGGCAGGATAACACTGCAGTTCTTGAAGACAATGGTGTATGCCATGCCTTGCTGTAGCTTGGGTCCTCTAGGTAAGTCTGTGTGGCAGTTTGTAGAAAATCGATGGAGCACCCAAACACTTTGAGATCAGTAACAGAGGCCAGATAGTCCATGACCTGGTCCTCTAGATCCTCAAAGCGGTCAAACTTTGCAACACTGAGAGAGACCTGAAAAGTCACTCCCGAAAGCGTGGTCAGCATCAGGGAGCATTCCATGACCGGCTCCTTTTCAGGAGGAGTGCTAATCATGGATGAATCGTCGAGCTCCATGTGCGGCAAGCTATTTGCAATTATTGTTTGAGCCAAAAGTGTCCGAGTCTGCTCATGGGCTGTTCCTAAGGCCAGGGATGTTTCCTGAAGACAGATGCTAAGGCACCCATCTTGAGCCTCTCATGGACTGGCATGATATTAGGAGTACTCGTGGTATAGCTCCTCATCAAAAGCGTCCGAATCGGGTCCTTCCGCGGGGAGCAGCTCCACCCACAGGGGTTTTTCAAATTTGTCACACATAAAGAAGGCATTGTGCTCTGCCTGCACCCACTGTTCAATGTCACCCCAATCCAGAGGGGTAAATCATTGCAGTTGCTCACACCCGCAGAATGCACGGTTGCCTATGTCACTGAGCTCCGTCGGGGAAGAGACTTTCTAGGGGTGCTATGTGCTGCGAGAGGTGGCCACCCCGAGTTGTGTCCAATACAGCCGAAGGGTGTTTGCGGAGTGCTGCTCCCCAGTAGGTCGAGTTGGAGTCAGTCATGAAACAGAGGACAGCAACGTCCTGGCACCAGGGGCACAGCTAGGCAAATATGCTTTCGAGAGTTGCCTCACGCCACAACCATCACCTTTGACATGGACCATACTAACAAACCTCGAGCGCTGCCTGAAGGTGCATTTTGTGGCGCAGGCATTGAACAGCTCTGCTTACGGAGTGACTTCCACTATCAGGCCGCGGGCCTGTGAAAATTGCAAAAGACTTGTGGAGGTCAACCTCATGGGCACAAAAATCACAGCCCTACTCTCTGCCACATTTGCCCACTGCCGCCAGACTTATGACCGAGGGTGGAAGCGAGACAATTTGCAGTTGCTGACAACTCTGCCAGGCCGCAATTCCTACATGTTGAATGCCAGTTGCCACTTCCACGTGCCGGAGCGAGGGTGCAGCATGAAATGCTCTGTCAGCAATTTCCCCTCGCGGGTTGGCCGGAACACGAACAGCTTTGGGGTAGCTTTCCTTGCCGTCTTTCTGGAACTGCCAGATGGAATGTCCATCTACCATGCAGAGACGAACTACAATTTGTAGTTGCGGTCGTTGCAGGAGCAGCGTGCGGAATGCCTCTGGCAGGAGTTGCTGCGTGTGAAGGCCGAGCAACTCCAGTTCACAGCCGAAGACATCTAAATCAGAGACTGTCGGCAGAAAGCAAAGAATGTCGTCTTCCAGCTTTGCTACATCCTCATATTTGTGAAAACACAGTAGCAACGCGCCCTTTTCGGTCCCGCTCTTGAGCCAAAGTTACAGTCATTTATAGACTGTCTTCCAATGTCCTCTTAGCTTCTTAGAAGCACATCCACTCTTCTTGAAAGAGTACATGACTGTACCTAGTCATCTCCAAACTACACAAACTGCAAGGAAACTACATCAAACAGTCTCTAAAGACATCGTGCTCTACCAAAAGGTTCTCTAAGCAGTTCCTAGCCACAAGTTGCCACTTCAAACATCCTCCTGCTAAGGTGGTCAAAGGTCAAACACAAAAAGGGCACAGACCTCCACTCAGCTCCAACCCCAAGCACTCCAAAAACGAAAATTCCCTAAAGAAGCAAGCACTAGGTGAGCCATACGCTGTACACGTGCGCTGTACGCTACTTTTCACACCCCTTCTTGGGTCGCCTAGGGCTACCTGCCTTCTTCTTCTGTCTTCTTCTCGTCTTCTATTCGTTTTGTTGGAGCAACTAAGGATCAGACATCAACTAAGATCCAAACTTCTGCCCTCAAAGGTGATCTCAATGACATCAATCCAGAGGTGAACTCGAGCTCAAACCAAGCAAAACTCCAGATCCATCAAAGAACCAACTTCGACCTTCAACCAACACGCATTCAACCAAGGACAAACGCGCAAGAAGGATCTCTCAGAGGTGGGTCATGGAATCTCATGGGTTGATTCCTTATTTCATTGACCCTTTTCAACCTCATCATCGAGATCCTCAAAAGCACAAGGCTTTCAAGGACAACTTACCTGTCAGCTCAGGAAGCAAAAGGTGATCTAGAGTTACCATGCCGTGCGAACCTCTGACCTCAAGACCTGACAAGTTCATAAAGTTGACATCAACTGCACAAGATGAAAACTACCAAGGTTACCTAGACACAAACTTGCAATGAACATAGTTGCAAACAAGCACAAGTGAACTCGCAAGAAAACTCGCTAGAAGCTAAACCTGCGATGAACGAAGCTCCAAGCAACTGCGCAAGACATCACAAGAAACTCTTTCTAGAGGTTACCTGGTCATGAACTGGGTTCCAAACATCCTGAATCAAGTGAACTCGTCTTCCCACAGCAAACTCAAACTCAAAATCACAAACCCTTTGCCACGCTGCACGTGTCTAATTCTGCCTGCCTATCTGATCTCCCCTTTCTCTTGCTTCCTCTTGCTTTCTCTTGCTTTCTCTTGCTTTCTCAAGACAAGATAAAATCTTCAAACATGAACTCCCCAATCAACAAGCAAGCAAGACATGAACAAAATGGCCTCCAAATCATATCTCCATAAATTCAACCTGACATCACACGTTCAAGCATGCCTCAAGCCAAGGTCAAGCCAAGTTCAAGCATGGTGGCACATGATGTTCTGAAAACACAAGGAAACACTACCAAAGGTGATCTGCTTTTTCTTTTTCGTGGTGCAAGCTGCTGGGCCGCAAAAATGGCCTTCTAAAAATCATGCCATTTCTCTGATGGCAGTTCACCATTCAAGGCACTACAAGTTAGGATCCGGCTGCCATCCTTTTGGGATAGTCATGAAAGATCCATCAGCCAACTTCACCTTCTTAAACCCTGGCGCTGGATCATCCATTGGAGTAGACGGAGTCCCTCCTGGATGTCTCTCTGGCACAGGTGGCGGCTGTGGCAAACTGGTACCAGCAATCTTGCCCCCTCCAAGTGCTGGATTCTGAAAGGCTGCCGGGATCGTACTGGCACCTGGACTTCCCATCGACACTGGCGGTGCCGGCGCGGGTGGTGGAGTCGGAGCTTGTTGCTGAGCCAGATTCTGAGCAGCATGCCGAAGGGATATCCGTTGCCCCTCAACCAATTCTTTGAGCAACTGGTTCCCCTCTTTGACATTTTCGTTGAGTGCGATCATGCCTTCGTAGGTTCGCT
>CAXIVM010001826.1:0-35000 GCA_964035705.1 Porites rus | reverse complement strand
ATTTTTGGAGCTTGGACGTCGAGATCCGGTTTTGGGAGGCTATTCTCTGTGCTTGCGGTGCGCAGTTACATGGTGTTTTGCAATCTTTGGTTGCTAATCGCCTTATAGTTCTGGCTCGAAGGTGTTCCTGTGTCATCGTTCAGTGCGTAGTTACGTGGTGTTTTGCAATCTTTTGTTGCTAATCGCCTTATAATTGCTGCTGCAATGGTTTCCACCATGTCTGGTGTAAACCATGTCTGGTGTAAACGGTGTCTGGTGTAAACGCTGTCTGGTGTAAACTGTCTATGGTGTAAACTTTTTCTGGTGTAAACCTTTGTTGGCTTTGTCTGGTGTAAACGACGTCTGGTGTAAACCGTGTCTGGTGTATACGGTGTCTGGTGTAAACGCTGTCTGGTGTAAACTGTCTCTGCTGTAAACTCTTTCTGGTGTAAACCTTTGTCGGTTTTGTCTGGTGTAAACCTCGTCTGCGGTAAGACCTTTTTGTCTGGTGTAAACGGTGTCCGGTGTAAACGCTGTCTGGTGTAAACTGTCTCTGCTGTAAACTCTTTCTGGTGTAAACCTTTGTTGGCCTTGTCTGGTGTAAACGACGTCTGGTGTAAACCGTGTCTGGTGTATAGACGGTGTCTGGTGTAATCGATGTCTGGTGTAAACTCTTCTCTGGTGTAAACCTTTGTCGGCTTTGTCTGGTGTAAACTTTTCCATGGTTACTTCGTCTGGCGTAAACAACGTGTGGTGTAAACCGTGCCTGGCGACATGCACCATCATCATCATTATCATCATCATCATCATCATCACCTTCATCATCATCATCATCATCATCATCATCATCCTTATCATCCACATCATCATCATCATCATTATCATCATCATCGTCGTCAGCACCATCATCATCATCATCATCATTACCAGCAGCTACGTCATTGCAATCGTCATCGACCTCATCGTTAGCTCATGATCACAATAGCATATCACGGGCGTATCGTGAGATCATCATCTCATGGCACATCATATTTTCATATTTGATGTCACCAGCCACGAAGTTACAAGTATCGGCGAAAAGCTGTGAATTGGCTATTGCAAAGTGTCGTGACCAAACTGATTAGAAGGACCTGGGTCCACGACCGGAAGTTGTCCGAAGTCGACCCTTGTTCCAGCTGAACGCGCAGAGACTCCACAAGGCACGAGATCCACGACCGAGAGTTGTTCGAAGTCGATCCTGTTCCGACTGGGTGTGCAACTATATCTGATAACCGACAAAACAACATGAGTTGAACTGTGGGTAATTTGTTTTGTTTTTCAAGTGTTGCAGTTGTATGAGCATTGGTTGTCCTGATGCCAGGTTGGGACGTGCGATTTCGCACACTTCGGCGGCTCTTACTACCGGGACTAGCGTTTGAGCTCGACCGGCGCTGGATAAAAAAGAATCGACCGGGACTACCGTTTGGGCTCCGAAGTACAGTGCAACAGAATATACATTAATAGATTTGGTAATAACGTGATAATAGTATCATAATCATAATGTATATTGTGTCATCTCATCATCATCTCATTTTGTTTCATCTTAATGTTTTGAATCATCATATATCATCTCTTCATTTCTTTAGTGCTCATTCATCTTCTGTTACTTCGCTTTTCTTCCCTTCTATTTGTTCTCTTCCGCCTACTTGCTTTCGGGCCACCCTGTCGTCTAGTTGTTGGGGGGGGCTTTGTTTGGTTGGTTTTGTTCGCCTTTGGGGTTTGCTTGTGTTCTTTTCCCCATCATCATGTTGTGTTTCCTTTCCTTTCAATGATGACCTGGGCACTCCGCCCACATGGCGTCCGTACTCGTGGAAAAAAAAAGCTGCTACCTCGAGGTCATTGTGCCCAAAGCCTCGGCTGTGATGAAGTGGCGCATGGAACACTCCAGGGAATTCATGTGGCATGTAACAGGCATGTGGGGCTCGCAGTCCTATGGGGGCTTTGAGAAGAAGCGTGCGGTGAGTTCGTTGCCCATCTGCCACTCCTCCCGGGCTCTGTTTGGGATCACCGAGCAGTATCCTGAAAAAAGCTTGTCGGGGGACTGCTAGAGCAAAAGCAGACTTTAAGTCCATATCTTGCTGAGCTTCTTCACTGATGAGGAGGTCAATATTTTCCATTCAGCGTCGAATGGGTCTGCCCTTTTTGATTCCAGACTAGCCCCGTGGTGACTATGACAACGTGACTGCCTGGGATATATCTTGACTGGCTCGCAGGTCATAGGCTGTGCAGGCGGTATTGGTCTCTGCTTTCTCGCTGCCCACTGGACGAATAAAATCTCGCTGGTGGTCAGGTTCCAGCTCAAAGGTAGTGAGCAGTTTCGTGATGGCTCGACCCGCAGGGTTCTCTTTGTGCACAACTGCGATTTTGAGATGGGTAGTGAGGGCCAACCAGGCAAGCAAGAAGGTGAGAGACCGCGTTTTGCCTGCCCCAAAGACTCCTGCCACGGCAAGAGTGGATCGACCTGATCTGAGGGCAAGCGCCAGGCTGGAGGCAAGCGAGGCAATATGTCCAGTTGTCGTGTCGAGCAGCAGTGCCAAGGCCTGGCAAAGGTGGCCGCCTGAGGACAATACGTAGCGTACTGCCCGTGGTCAGCAGGCGAAATAATGCATGCGGTTGTAACACAACTACTGTGCATTCAAGGTGGTACGGAATGGGCACGTGGCCTGGGATGCCCAGGACAGTTGGTTTGTGCTCAGAGGCCAAGGTGGCCATCTGAAGTAGGTGATCAGCTGTGACTGTATCTCCTTCCTCTGCTGTGGCCAACACCCGAAACTTCGTTGGCTTGGATTCTAAAATGCACAAGCTAGGCGGGAATTCCCAACTGACTGGGCATGCCAGGCCAGTTTCGGCCTGGGTAGGCAGGGGTGCAAAGTCCTCTGGAAAGGGAACCAAGGCGACGTCCCAAGTGCGAGGACTGCTCATCCGCCGGAGCTTCTCACATGGCGATTCCTCTCCCTTGTGGCTGGATGTGAAAGCAAGCAGGAGCGCGAAGCAATTGTCGCTTTCTTGCAAGACCATTCGGTAGGCTTTCCCTACCTGGCAGCGCACTGCATTGGAGGAGCTGTTTGCCAACTGCTCAAAGTCGTGGTGCTGAAGGTGAGCCGGGCAGAAGACTGCCGCTTGCGACCACGAGGGAAAGGCAACACGATATTCAGGCATGCCCTGCAAGCCGGCTGCTGTGGGCGTGATGTCAACTTGGAGGCCGCGTTTTTGGACAGGGGATGGTCCCAAGGTCTTGTTGCGCGCTCGCTCCATCTAGGAAAGTGAGTTGCGGGAGGAAGAGTGCCAGGATGACAAATACTTCACGAAACGGGATCGGTGCCAGCAGGTTCCTGGCCATTTCCGTTAGCCATTGCGCACAAGCGCTCTGCTTGTCTTTGCCAACTCTGAAGTTGCGCAGTAGTAGCGCCTGTGCTTCTTCCATGGAGGCGATCCGCTGCCCTGCTACACACATCTGGAGAAGGCTAAGGAGTTCTTGATCCGGCCGGTGAAGATTTGCCACAAGCATGCTGATTGCTCCTTCCCAGTCCTCACTTGTCATGATGGTTTCAAACCGAATCCAGGAGGCCAGCCGCATAGGCGCAGCAATCCTATCGCGATTGGGAATGACTCCCGGGTGCGTGAGCTTTAGATCAGTAAGACTGACTTGCCCTTTGGGGAGTTGACAATGCAGCCAATGCCAGTAGTTGTGTTTACAACTGCCCATCCAGCGTGCTGAGTCTTCCACGTACGTGATGTGCAGGGATTGCTGAAGCATGTCGAGCTCTGTGGCAGCTGGCTTCCAATCACACAAACAGTCTTCGGCGGCGTGGACAAAGTAGTAGTGGTGTTTGTCCGGGTCAGCGGTGGCAATCAAAGCTGCTAGCACCCCTTTTGGCATTGCTATGGCACCCAGTCTTGCTGTGATCTGGCAGGTCGGCCATAGGCAGCGAATTGCTAAGGCAATCACTGCTCCAGTATAACTACCTGCACTAAATCCATTGACCGTGAAGTGTACCGGGGCAGCCTGGGCTACATGCCGAAGACAACTGAGCATCGGCAGGCAGGCAATCAGCTGCAGAGGTTGCAGCGAAAGCAATTTCCACCAAAGACCACTAAGGAAGGCCTTGTGTGGGAGCCCTTCTGTGGGCCGGAAGGAGGCGAGCTGCCTTCAGCACTTGTTGCGTGCGTTGGTACAGCAAGGCCGCCTTACCAAAACCTAGGTCTTCCCATTTATGGCAAGGATCTTGCGTGTGCGAGAAAAGGGTGGCAACCTCGTGTATGCCCGTTGTGCAACCTGCTGCAACAGCAACAAATTTATCGTGGGCAACATCAGCTGGGGAAAGCGACGGTCCATACACTTGGCTTTCTCCTACTGGCGGACATGTGCAGTGAAAGTGCGGTGGGATGTCGCCCTCAAGGGCCCCTCCCCCGAGGCCTCCACAGTTGATTTGCAACACTGGGGGTAGCGGCAGGGCGTCATATCCTATCCAGTACTCGTTTAATTGAGCCACTGTCCACAGGAGGGAAGTTGAAGAGAATTCAGCTTGCTGCCTTTGGTACATGGCTTGAAACACTTCTGATGCAATTTGCTCCAAGGGCATGAAACTGCCCTGGAGTCGGCTTAGCAGGTTATCGTTAGCAGCAAGGAATAGGTCTTTCTCTTCTGGAAACATGCACTGGGGGCGGTCCAAGGCTGCTCTCAGTTCTTCATATGGGCAGGCTTCGATGTCCTTGTGCGCAGCGACCACACCTCTTAGACTAGCTACCTGGCTCCAGGGCACAAAAAGCGGGGGAGACAGAAGCTGCGGACTGACCATAGGTTTGCTCTGGTGGATAGCTTGGTCACTCTCTGTCGAGTCTCGCTCGACAGCTTGGGCAAGTTGCCATGCTCTTTTGTCTGAGTTGCTCGACGAGGGCGTGGCCACTGACTCGAGGTCATCATTATCCCCATCCGCTGGACAACAGCTAAGGCTGTCACCCTGCACCTGTGCTGAGAACAAGTCTGAAGCTAGTGGGTGAACAGCTCGCCACTTTAACAAGAGACAGAATCGCAGTGCACTATTGCCGACAGTGCCAGGGCAGAAGCCTGTGAATTTGCAACCCCCAACTGGTTTCCAGGTATCAACCATCCAAGCTGGCGGGAGATTAGGCATTCCTAAGATGGCTATTGGCAGGGTTTCCCAGCCTTGCTTCTCCAGGTCGCGCAAGGCAGCCTGCGCTCCCACTTTTGCTTTGCCGAAGGCATGGAAGATGGCTGGTCGCATTCGATTGCACGGCAGTGCACTGGCTTGGAACAGGTGTTCCCCTGGCAGTGATGCAGCTGTGCATGGCCCTTCTAACATTGGGAGCACTGACAGGACCCCCTGCTCGAAAGTGGCCCTAGCCCAGCTGGTGAGCCATGGGGTTCGCTCTCGCCCGGCAGGAGTGAGCGCCTGTGGATGAGATTGTCGATGCCATTTAATGGTGCCACCTTCGCCAAGCCCAGCAGGGTTCGTTACAGGGCAAGGCCAGAAATTCTTACACATGTATAGTTATAGTGACCACACTATGCACAGATCAAGGGCAGTTTGCATCGGTACTCCAACAAATGGAGTAAACAAAGTACCGTGGATAGCCGTCTCGCTCGGGGTGACAGGTGGCCTGGCTCGGGAGACTAATGCAAGGCGGTACGCTTGGAGGTCCCTGGCCAGCACGGCAGAGCTAGATTCGTTCTCCATCGGGCTGCTCTTGTGGCGGTTGCCAATCGAGATGACCAGACCTGCGTTGTACTCCAAATGAGCCTCCGTGAAGAGCAGCGTCCCAATTCCTCGGCAGGAGTGAGACTCAGAGCGCGCGCGCCCTATCAGGTCAACCCATTGGTGCTGCTGGTGAGCCAATTCGATCAAGTCCTGCGCTTCAAAGAGCGTGACCGGTACACAATCGTTGTCAATGAGTGCAAAATGTTGTGCAGGGTATAAGAAGCGGGCTGCTTCTAAGACAAAAACGCCTGCCCAATAGTAGGGAATCTTGTGAAGGCCAGTGGTAGCATCCGCACAAACCCAAAGTACATCAGTTGCCTCTTCTTGGGGGCCCACCAGGCATCGGCGCGAAGCCCACCATGCTGCAAAGGCCGGCCAATGCGGGACAGCATCAGGCTGACGATTATCCGCAATCAGGTAGATCATCTGATTGCGTGTGATGAGCTCTCGATGCAACGTCAGTGTATGGATGATGGCAGTCATGTCTGGCAGGTCCCCTTCTGTCTCTTCAGTGTCATAGCCTTTGTCCTGTTTGGGCGGCTGTGCACGAACGTCTGACAGCATGAGAGCAGGTTGGGCTGAGTCGAGACCAAAAGGACTGCTAAGGTGATCAGGCATGGCCAAGGCTGCGTATGCATCTTCTTGAGCCTTCGAGGCACCAACTTGAGTGCCCTGGGCGAAGAGAGCACGGCCAGCGTCTGAGAGCCAGTCCGCGCTGGCCCGTGTGAAGGCCATAGGCGCTCTAGTTCTATCATCCATGCTATCATTGAGGTCCAATGGATTGTCTGCCACTTCCCAGGGATCATGAGACATTAGTTACGCCTAGCTCGAAAAGGCTCGTGCAATGCCCACCAACTAAGGTTGGCAGGTGCACTGGCAGGCGCGAGCGAAGGTGAGTGCACACAGGGTGACTTCAGCTAAGGCTGACTCCACTCCCGAAGGCATGGTCCGGAGACCGGCTGTAAGCCAAAAGTTGCGGCGAAGATGTAACGGCCAGACAGACCCCTGAGCATGCTCCACAGCTGGGGATAACCTCCCAAAGGACAACATTTGTCACCCCTAGGGGGAACGTGGACCATGAGTTTCTACATCGGGAGTGTGTCATGTGGACAGTCGTACTCGTGCCTACCTTAAGGACCGCTTGTACTTGCCTTACTTATAAGTGAGACAAGTTGCGTCTGCAAGTTGCTTTTAAGTTGTGCAAATAGAATTTAAGTAGTTCAAGTTGTTTGAACTTTTCAGACCTACTTCAAGTTACTTGTAGTATACTTGGCTTCACTTGTTCTACTTAGTAAGTAGAACTAAGTAGAAATATCTTGGCCAGGCTGGTTTGAGCAGGCGGTGGCCTTATGTAGGCTAAGTTACTTGTGTATACTTATACCTACTTAGATCTACTTATCCTACTTATGTGAAAGTTGCATTTTTCAACATTTTTTTCGCGAATGAGAAAAACACATGAAAAACATTGTTTTTTTTGTTTTATGGCGCAAACGTTGGGGCATTTGGCTCATTTCATGACTTTCTGTCATGATTTTTCGTGTTGATGTCATGCTTTTGTTAATGTTTCGTATTCGTTGGTAGTGTTTCTTCTGAGATTTCGTGTCAAAGCAAGACAATATGATTGGACGAGCTTCTTGGACAACTATAGATTCCAGATGGACACAATGGACCACGCGCATCATTTGGTGCAGAATTTACCTTGCTACAAATATGGCGTATATATCCAAAGAGATATATATATATATATATAGTTGCTATTGTTATATATAGTTTCTTCCAGCCAATGTTCTTCCAATTAACGTTCTGTCCACGTGTGGCCAGCAATGAGCGACCGGGTGAATGAGATTCCGCCTTGGAGGAACAGGACTGCGGTGGCCAAGGTAAGTGGAGCGGCTCCTTCACCTTGCAGATCTTCCAGCCGTGGTGATTCTATGTCTGGCATTGCCCCAGTCAATGGATCCACTTCGAAGGCATCGAGCCCTGCAAAAGTGTCCAGCCCTACAACAGCACCAACCTTTGCAAAGGCATCTAGCTGTGTAACTTCAGTGACTGCTGCTTGTGCAAGTTCTTTGCCATCGACGACGCCGGTGATTCCACCCTGGAGACAAGATCAAGCAGGACCTGCGCTCGCAGCAGGTTCCTCTGGCACTATACTAGTTGGCGCATCTCCGCAGATGGTTCCAGAGCTTGAGGTTGGAGCTCGGTGGAAAGCTGCCGCTCCATGTCCACTTCCGCCTCGTTGGAGCTCCTGGTTTCGTTTTTGAGTTACATTGTGATGTACCCATTGTCACGCTAGCGGATTGGTAGTTCATGTTGTGTTTCGATTACGGTTTCTTTCTCGATATCCATGGAAAAATGCCGCTCGATCATGGGCCATCAGGTTTTGTTGCAAGTGCCAAGGTTCAGATGCAGCCACTGGAGACTGGTTATGGCACCCATTGGATGTGTCCTCTCGTGCTCGTCAATGGCGTTTATATGGGACGTGGAGAACCCGTGGCGGTAGCAGAAGGGAGTACTACAGAGATCTGTACTACAGCGGGTACTATGGGCCTTGTCCATGATAAAAAAGGGTTGGGCTGCAAGGATTCGTGGGTATTATTTTGTGGCGTAAAGAACCGAAATGGCTTCAAATATATCTGAATCGACATTGTAGCTATATATATATCTTGTGTATATAATAATGCTTCAGCGGTATTTCCATTATAGTTTGATATAGTAATGCTTCAGCGGTATTTCCATTATAGTTTGATATCTTCTTCAGCGGTGTGTGCCGCTCCATGTTGGGTTTAGGTTCACCATAGGGTTGGAAGTATAGTTAGTGTCAATCCGTGTTGAAAGGTTTAGCTGTTGAGAGAAACAGCGGCAATCAATGTTGAATTCTGGCTTAAACTCCAGAGATCTTATATTGATTCTTAGTTTCGTGGCCGCTCCCGTGGTTGGATGGCAGAACGCAGAAAGCAACAAAACTTTGAGAAGATCTACGACTATTTGCCTTCTGCCGTGTGGAACGCCTTAGAGGCACCCAATCGTGAAAAGGCACGCGCGTCACTTTTGAGACACTGTTGGACACTGGGTCTTCGGTGCCCTTCCGAAGGTAGCTTTGGCATGTTTGCCACCATGCTGTTGATGACAGATCCGTCCAAGCCTACATTTTAAGCTTTTCAAAAGTATAGCTTGATAGCAGAGATCAAGAAAGAGTTTCGCAAGCTGAAGACGGTGCAGAGATCTGATGATTTCTCTTACACGGAGTACCTGGAGTCCCTTCCGAGTAACTTTGAGACATTACCACCAGAGTATCAGCTATCAGCGTTTCCTGATGGTCCTCCTGAGCCATGTAGTGCCTAGGTTCATTTATATATTTGGGATTGGGGCCTATTTGTTTACCAGATCTTTGACCAGGCTACCATGCAAGATTTTTTCACATATGCGCATTCCCTTTCAGGACTGCAGAAGGATGATTTGCTCATCGCAGTGGGCAGTACCAAGTTGCGGCTTCCCAAGGAGATGCAGGTGACCAAGGACAAAAGTGATGATGTCTCTTCTGGGCCTATGAAGGATGTGAGGCAGTTGATGGAATTTGCGTTTCGCATGGGGCAAGGCTTGCATGGTTCCTCTCAATCTGACGCTTCCAGTTCCAGAACTCCTGTTCAGCCTCTGCTTGCTTTAGAAAATGGCTCTGTGGACTCCAAGGACATTGAACATCTTGTTGTACTGGTCATTTCGTGTTTTAGCATCTATATAGGTAGGAAGATTTTTTGCATGTATGTTTACTTCGAACGATACTCTATAGTATCCCTGGTGCAGGACACTGGTGACTCTCAGGCTTCTGCTCTTGAGCACATGGATCTGAAGGCCAAGGGCGCTGATGAAAGTCCAGACCCAGAGGCTTTGCAAGTGGTGCCTGCTGCGCCGGACACTTCCGCGAAGCAGTCGGATACCGCTCCGCCTGCTGCCGCCGAGCCTGCCCCCACAGCAGAATCTCAGCCTGTGGAGCCAGACGCCATGTCTCGCTTGCAGGTGGCCATGACTCAGAGGAAGAGTTTGAGTGTGGAGCCAGCGTCCAAATCTGCTGCTTGGAAACGACCAGCTGCCGGAGCCAAACCGACAGGATCCTCGTTGAAACGTCCGGCGTCTTCAGTTGCGGTCCAAAAGCCTTCCAAGAAGGCTGCTGCGAAGAAGACAGCTAAGAAGCTTGCCGTTTTGAAAATGACGAAGAAGGACGTCTACTCACGAGCTTATCATGCTGAGAAGAGTGCCTTGTCGTTACGCTTTAGATTTTCTCGAGTTGGAAGCAACCAGAGACCTTATTTCCTTGGACCCCGTGGTTAATAGTTCTGCTAACGTTAGAAAGGGATGGGTTTCCTTTTGCCTGGTTTGGTGCGATATCCAAGTAAAGACCTTTTGAAGGCCGCCCCACTTGGCAATTTTCCTCTTGGTTGGTATAACTGCCCAACATCAGCAATGAAAAATGGCCCCACTATCCCCCATTTAATAGAGGTTTTAAATGCGGGGGGAGTTAGTGGGGCCATTTTGCATTGCCGGCGCTGAATTGCCAGCCCCACTCATAGTAAATCCTTGATATAACTGAGTTTTCTATCTATATATATCTATATACACATTTATATTTCAGAGTGGCTGCACGCCTATATATGTGGGATGTGAGAGCTTGGCTCCTTCAAGGGCCTGTGAGGTCGCTTGTTGAAGCTGAAGCCCAAACTCAAGTTGGACACCATCATTGAGCGAGCTCGTGCTGCCGGTCATAAAGCTTCGGAGGCCTTTGAGCAATGATCTCTTGCCACGGTGGGTGAAAACAGGAAGAGCCAGTGTCCATGGCCAGAAACGCATTGGATTGCCAGCGGTATGCGCCGCTCCTTGTAGGTATCTTTTTGTACCAGAAGCATCGTGTCTGGAATCTCATTATGAAATGCAAACGAAGGTCAAAACGGTTCAGCGCGCATATTTCGGTTTGCGTTCAAATGGTGCAGCGCGCCACGTCAATTACGGATCTATACTGTGGTTACTGAGGATTAAGGTTTCCCAGTTTTGAAATCCGGATCGGTATCTGTGCACAATGGCGGCTCTGCCTTTTGAGTACTCGTACTTCAATGAAGCTGACTTCTCCCGACTGAGAACAGAACGTGACTGGCTGTCATGGAAAGATTTGCAACACTTGGAGTACCTCCCCCCGTACCAAGTTGTGAGGCATCGCTTAGGTGATGAGACCTTGTACCTGGGGAATGGCGTCGGGATGGTGCCGTTCCGCAAACGAGAGCATGAGGCTTTGGAAGCTGTTCCTACTTGGAGACTGTTACTCGTATTCATGAATGCAGCAAATCACGGGTAGCTGTATGTGCTGGCATTGGTGTTTTCTTGGTTATCGTTCTCGCAGTTTGGCAGGGGGTTCTCACCGTGAGATTGCTCAGGTTCGCCAACAAACATGGTGACAACATCGTGGTTCTGCCGTCCGGAAATCCGCAGGGTACTCGTATTTACCTCTTCGAGTTCCACAAGGATGAGAAGCTTGTGTCCTTCAGGACCGCCACTACCGGTGAGATGGTGTATCAGATGTTTGGATTTGGCGCCAGATCTGTGGTTGAAGACGTAGTTCGGCTGCGCTGCATGGGGCTGTTCATGTAGTACATGTTTCAATTTGTCATTTTCTAGTTTTGCTTTGGTTTGAGAAGTGTTGCTTGATATTTGGATTTCATGTGCGTGTTCCAGATGTTGAGGCACTGATACATTTTTTGGAGCAATGCCAGAATATCACCGGCCAGGAAATGATGATCCTAGGATCGTGCCAGGTTGCTTTCTTGTTACCGAATGGCACCAAGATCACGAGGGAACTTCGAAAGTTGACACTTGTTCAGATCATGCGACTGGATGCTGGTGCTGCTGCGGCCAAGACAGATGAGAAAGCGATGAAACTCATCTGGAGTGTGTTGATTTGCGGGTCATTGGTTTTGGTGTTAGCTTCTGTTCAGGCACTGGAGGGCTAAGGTTCTAACTATAGTTGGTAAACTCGATGTTCACGGTGACAGGTTGTGATCCAGGGAATCAACCGTCGAAAGATTAATATATATGCATACGTACGGTGATATAGCGGAGCCTGTGTGAACTGAAACATGGGTCCTGTCTCAGGACAATGGTTGATGCTGCTCCAAGAGGGTCTCGCAAATCGAATACAAAGGTGCGATCTGCTATGCGAGCCAACGTTTTGAAAAAACCAGCTCGCCAGATGTCGCTGGCTGCTGGTAGCCGCAAGGTCACGAAGAAGCCAGCTGGCAAATGAGATGCTCAGTGTCTGGGAAAATGAAGTGCTGGCCGACGCTTGCGGCTCGCAAGTTTAATCGTTATCGAAAGTCCAGCTGTGTATGCTTGCGGCGGTTTGTACTCCGCTCCCAAATTGATGTTTCAGATTGTTTGCTGGACACAGGCGGTGTGCTCTGCTAATGTGTTTGTAGTTACATCCCAATCTAACCTTCAGGCTGCTTATAGGTGGAGGTAAGTCAGCAGACTTTGCGCGCGCGCTTTCATCCGAAACCCTCTCCAAAAGCTTCCCCCAATGGCAACGGCCTCAGCGTTCTACTGCGAACGGTTGCGAACGGTTGCGGACGGTTGCGAACGGTTGCGGACGGTTGCGGACGGTCGCGAACGGTTGCGGACGGTCGCGGACGGTTTTCCGATGCGCCGCGCGTCGTGTAAGGACATGTATACAATGTGATCGTTGTGTTCCGACGCACAACATACTTTTAAATTGTTCAGGTCCGATGCGCTATGCGTCGTGTGTGCGTTGTGTTGCGTTGCACCCCACAGGTCGCATTGATCGCGACATACGCAACGTGAACGTTGTGTTCTGAGGCACCACATATTTTGTTAATTGAGTTCCGATGCCCCATGTGTCGCGTGAGCGTTGTGTTGCGATGCGCCACACATGTTCCGACTTGTCGACCACTGTCGCATTGATCGCGACATGCGAGCGTTGTGTTCCGACGCGCCACATTTTTGGTTAGTGAGTGCCGATGCACCATGTGTCGCGTGAGCGTTGTGTTGCGATGCGCCACACATGTTCCGACTTGTCGACCACTGTCGCATTGATCGCGACATGCGAGCGTTGTGTATAATTATTTGTTAAAGTGAGTTCCGATGTACCAACACAACGCGTGATGTACCAACACAACGCGTGAGCGTTGTGTTGCGATGCGCCACACATGTTCCGACTTGTCGACCACTGTCGCATGGATCGCGACATGCGCAATGTGAGCGTTGTGTTCCGATGCGCCGCATTTTTTAATTGAGCTCCGATGCACCAACACCACGCGTGAGCGTTGTGTTGCGATGCACCACTTTTTTGGAGTTCCGATGCACCATGCGTCGCGTGAACATTGTGTTGCGACGCTCCACCTTTACCTTTCAGCGGTGTGTACCGCTCCGTCGGTTCACGTTATTTTGATGATGGCGTCGCGTTCCGTCGCCCGACCGGGTGTGTGTGGATATCTCCGGCTATCTCCCGGATATCTCCAGGGTATCTTCGTTCACCGTGGGTCCCCGTGGTCCCGGCTATCTCCGGCTATCTCCGGCTATCTCCGGCTATCTTCGTTTTTGCATTGTTTTCTAGTACTTTTTTCCTGGCTATCTCCGGCTATCTCTGGGCTATCTCTGGGATATCTTTCGGATTTTTGGTTGTATTTTGGTCAGATGTGTTTTTTTGCAGCCGCGTAGTGCCTTCTGAACTGACAGATTCTGGCCTGTCCTTTTTGGAACCCACGGCTGGACAGGAGGCCCAAATGGCTGACAATCAGGTGGCTATGGCTGAACCGGACACGCAGCTGTGCGGCAAATGTGGCCAAGAGATCGCAGATACCTCCCAAGCTGTTCTGAAAGGTGGTTGCTTGGTGTGCTTCATGTGCAATAATATCTACCAGATGTTGTACAGACATCTAGGAGGCATGGCTCACACTGTGCAGTCTTTCTCGTCCGAAAGACAGAAAAACTTTTTCAAGACTGCTGGCGCTTGCATCTCCGCGGTTCCTCGCAATGGCAGATGGGCTTTAGTCAAAGCAGAACTTGTGAGGCATATGACAAGTTTCCGCCAAGAGCAGATGATCGTGCGAGTGAGCTCAGAGTTCAAACCTTTGTCGGTTTGGCAGAAAGATGGGTATGACATTGAGCTGCTGCAGGCCAAGGGTGAAAAACGTACCAACCCAGTACCTGGATTGACTTAAGACTCTGCCGGGCAAAGGGAGCGTGAGCTAATAAAGTTTTTCATTCGCTTTATATTTATAAACAAACATTGTGCCAACCACCTGTATTCAGGTATTTGGCAACGTTTGGGGGAGTAAATACTATTTATGCTTTCATTGATAAAACAAACATGTTTCCAACCACCTTGATTCAGGTATTTGGTGACGTTTGGGCTGCTCCCTTGACTTCGGTGGTTCATGAAAATATCCGGGGAGAAGTGGAGAAGGAAATTCAAGAGAAGGAATGGACTCTGAAAGAACAGAAAAAGCCCAAGCGAGGGCGTGCAGTTAAAGCAACTGCAGAATCCAGTGCTGCAGATGCCATCGAAGTGGACGATGAGGTTTGGAGCATTCCATCTGACACCGATTTGCAAGGGCCAGTGAAGAAACCCAAACCGTCCGAGTCTGATGATGGTAAGGGTGAGCGCAAAGCTGTTCAGGACCAGTGCATTGCATATATTGGGATATCCATGTCATTCGCGTTGTCAGGATTCAAATTCAAATCCTTTCTGGCAGAAACATGGTATCTGTATATGTAGATAGTGTTTACAAATCTGTTCGTTTCCAGAAATCAATGTGTTTGCATATATTCACAGAATGATACTGGTATATTTTTTTCGTAGCCAGAGTTCCAAAAGGCTCTTCTGAACATAGGCAGCGATGAGGCCTTGTCGTACATGTTCTTTTACACATTCGTTTTTGGTGCCTTCTCTTTGAACCTGCACTTATATCGCAGGAACGAGCGAGGAGTTGGAAGGTTGAGATTGGCAAGGCTTCCAAGCTCATCAGCCAATTGAACAATGTCTGCAACGCCATTTCCGTCTGCGATGCCAAGATTACAAAGCAGCCAGACGTGCTTGAAGCTGACATGAAGACTGGTTTCGACGAGGTGAAGAAACAGATGCGTGAGTGGAAGGAGCAGGCCACAAGTCTGATTGCTACCAGCGCCGAAAAGATGTTGGCAGAGGATCCAGTCGCTTTGCCTGTGACAGTTGCTGATGCTGTGACGCAGATCAAAGCATCGCAAAATCTGTTGAAGGATGTGCGCTCTTCTTACGCAAATGAGGCAAAAGCCAAAAAGGCTGCTGCTGATGTGAATAAGACTCCCAAAGCAAAGGCAGCGCCTAAGGCAGCCAAGAGCAAAGCTGCCCCGGGCAAGGGCAAACGCTGAGCTCATGTTTTCCATGTAATCTTTTCTGCGTTTTTTGGAAACGCAACTTGCTTCGCTAATTTGAAGCCAAGGGTGGCTGGAAAAGCAGTCTCTCAGACAAGGTCTGCTGCCCGAGATGCTTCAGAGGAAAACTTGGCGGTTTGGAGCCGCTCCTTTAACTAGATTCTAGATGGTACAGGCTACACTTTTCGATTCATATGGACCACTGCAAGTCACATTATTGTAGACACATGTACTACATGGATGGTCCCAAGATAGCGGTTTGGAGCCGCTCCTTTAACTAGATGGTACGGGCTACACTTTTAGATTCACATGGACCACTGCAAGTAACATTATTGTAGACACATGTACATGGATGGATCCAAGATAGCGGTTTGGAGCCGCTCCTTTAGCTAGATATAGTCCGTCAGGTTTCAGATGATATGCATATTTCGTGATTGGTTTTGCTCAGTTTGTTGTTGGTGACTTCAAATGTGTGTATTATCACGCACCAATCTTTATAGGCACTATGCGTTGCACCTTGTGTTTTATTACACCACTTCTGACTACTCACATACACGCAATCCTTTCAAGAATGCAGATGCATGACATGTCCAAAGACAATTCGCGTATGGAAAAGCAGTTCACACTTAGCACCACCAGATGCCATGCCCAAGCGGGCTCTTGACGCTGAAGGTGAGAGTCTGTTGCGGCGAAGCTTAGGTGTTCGTGGTGCCTCAGACAATGCCATTTTTGACTTATGGCACATCCTACGGCCTGAGCAGCAAATTGGCAGAGGCACATTTTTGCGTACGGTTCAAGATTTCCTGGGACCATGGAAGGAAATGGCTCAGTGGCACTCTTTTGAGACACATGAAGGTCCACCGATTCATTTGCCCATCATGTCTTTGAAAGAGCTTGTAAAACGAGTGGCTGAAGAATCACAGGCCTTCGCAAGAGCTCTCAGGGCAGCTCAATCTTTTGGCTCCAAGTTGACTCCAATCTTGTACGCGGATGAGGCGACCGCGGGCAACGTTTTGGCCGTTGATAAAGGTCGTAAAGTGTGTTTGTTTTACTGCTCACGGACAGAATTCTCTCATCACCTGAAGAACCCCAATGCATGGCTTTGCGTGGCTGCGATTCAAACTGATGCTTTGGCTTCCATCAAAGGGGGCATGTCGGCAGTGTTGGTCCGAATCTTGGAGCAGAACATCACTCCTGAATATGAAGCAGGGTTCATGTGAACACGCCCATGGGACAGCTGATGTTCAGACAGAATCAACAGCCACATTTTCTTGGCGACGCTGAAAGCATTAGAGCTGCAACATCGACCAAAGGGTCGGCCGGCATCCGTTGCTGTTTACATTGCTCCAATGTTCTGAAGCTGGACAGTAACCTGACAGCGTTTGATGACTTTTTCGTGGAGATCAGTGCTTCAGGTGGCTTTGTGGCAGCCAAAGATTCAGAGATCTTTGCGTGCGCAGATACATTGCGCAGGACCCGCACCAAATTAGAGAGAGAGAGTTCAAGGAGAAAAGCTCTGGAAAACCTATGATCCTCACACTCTTTTTTTTTCGGAGCAACGAAACAAGTTACCTCCAGGGCGTTTTTGCACAGACTTCATGCACACCTACCTTTGCAATGGTGTTGCGTCATGGGAAATCGCTTTGTGGTTCGAATCCGTGACCGAACGCACAAATGTGACTTTGGATGTTCTTCTGGAGTGTTGTTTGTCAGCTCAATGGGTGGCTAACAAACATACAAGGAGAACTGCAGGATACTTGAAGTCCCTGTTTCATCCCAGGCTCTTTGGCGAGGGCATTTTCAAAGGACAGGCTCACCAGACATCAGCCATTTTGCCTTTGCTGCGGTACTATTGCCAAACTGTGATAGCGCCAGTGCACACGGTTCCTGCAAAATAGCATGAATCTTTTGAGGCGTGTTGCCAGGTGGTGTCCTACATCAGGTATCTTCAACATTTGATGACGCCATTGACCAAGCACCACGCAGATAATTTGACTGCCTTGCAGATGAGGCATCACCAGTTGTTTGCAGAGAGTCATGGCGCATTCAAGCCTAAACACCATCACCGATTCCATTTGGCGGATGACCTGCCGACTTTGAGAAGCGTTCCCACCTGCGAACCCTTAGAGTCCAAGCACCAACTGTACAAGGCAGGCGTCGGCGATAGGCAACGTGGTCTGGTCAAGAAGTATGATGAGTTTTCAGCGAGCGTTTTGGCTCGCCTCTGCGACGTGTCATTGTCCAACCTCAAGAAGGGTGGCCTGCCATTCTTTGAGTTGCTGCCGCCCATCCGGACATCATCGCTGGAGGACCATCTTCATTTTGCTGTTCTGTCTTTGGAAGAAAGTGACAGCCTCTCGTCGTCCATATGTCCTTTTCTATTTTTGACTTGGGTGGTTCCAAGAAGATGTACCGTCTCGTCCAACCTGTCTATTGAACCAACTAATCGAACCAAGCCTAAAGTCGAATTGAGAGACAGGTCAAAGATTCATATGTATATATGTATATGATGTGTTTTCTCTACACATCAAATCACTCACTGAACAAATACATGTGTCCATATGTATGTATACATGCGCGCCTGCACTTTTCCGCAGGAAATTGCAACGCCTTGCCTTTGAAGCAAATTGAGTGTGAGTGTCGTGCGGCCTTCTACCCAGCCACTCGTTACTTATGATTTGTGCTTAGGTTGCTACTTCATTTCCTTGCCGCTCACGGTTGGAGATGTGTTCTTTTGGCAACACAACGGTGGCATTGTGCGCAAGTGGTTCAGATACGCAGCAGGAATCGCTGTCCGATGCACCAAATTGATTTGGTAACTTGCGCTGGTGTCCTCATTTTCCATTACAAAAACCTTCAAATTCACTAGTTTTCCAAGTTTGCGCAGAAACAAGAAAAATGTTTAAAAACAAGGTTTTTGTAGTCGAATCTACTTAACCTACTTATTTCTACTTAGGTTCTACTTATAACTTACTTGTGAACTACTTAATCTACTTGTTTTTTCAATTGTGTTTTTGTATACAACATAAGTAGTTCACAAGTAGATCATAAGTAGACACAAGTACTTCAAGTTACTTGAAGTAAGAACAAGTAGCTTAAGTACAAGCGGTCCTTAAGGTATTGTGTATGATCATCCGCCTGCGGGCGCAGAAGGGAAAAAAGCCAGGCTACATACACTAAACCACAAAGTTGTGAGTGCAAGTCGGTAAGGGGGTAAGAAGGGCACCCTGTACGTCAGGCGGCATGTGATCAACTGTGTGGTTCAATGTCGTCAACCAAAGCATGAAGGGCCTGCACTCTAGCGTGGAGAGCTGTTTCAACTTGGTGATGCGCGCGCACTACATCTCGCTGAGGGGGCGCCTGATCCATTGATTGTGTATTCACTCGAAGTGGAGGTTGTTGTAGTCTGTCGTTGGTCGTCCAAAATCCTGCACGCCGTGGGAGTGATCCTTGAAAGGGGCGCGTCTGCAAAAAGGCATCAAGGGGGTCCATGTCCTCTATGGCCTCCCTGGCCGGCCACTGAACCTGCTAGCACTGCTAGAAGAGGTTCTTCGTGGTGCTGAATATGCATAATCATTCTGCGAACCAGGTCCTTTTAGAACCATAGAGGGTGGCACCCCTACTATTGATGGCAATGCAGCCTTGATGGTACAGCGGGATGATAGATCCCTCCAGTGTTGCCCTTAGCTTGAGCAGTGCGGGCGGGAAGTGAAACCCTTCAGTCCATTCTGGAAAGGTTTGTCTAACATTCTGTTTGACTGCCTCAACCGGAAAGAAATGCAGCAAGTAGCATTGCGCACGATGTCCCTTATATGAGAATTGCACGACAAGGTCCAGAACCCCATAGCGTATATCTTCGTGGTTGAGCTCAAAACGTACAAACTGTGTGACATCGACATATGTGCCATCATCTGCCAACAGTAGGGGTTCCTGCTGCTGCTGCATTGTAATCTCCAGGGTAACGACTACCGTCCTTTTTTCTTTGCAAGGCGACAGCGTGCGTAAGCGCAAACTGTGCTCCAGCAGTTCTTTGATAGGGGAGGCTGTCTGTTGACCTGCAGCTATTTGCTCTGAGCCAAAAATATCGCTCATGCAGACTGACTAGTCGTATGACCCGCAGCAACCTCCGTGACCTGCCCACTGTTCGATCGGCGGGCGCTAAGGAGGGGCCATAGACGCAAGTCCCATTCACTCTTGGGTGAGTACAGTGAAATGCCGGGGTGGTTGGGCTGTCCAGGGCGCCTCCACCAAGGCCACCACAGTTAATTTGGATTCTACTTGGCGGGGGTGACTCAGGGGCAGCAAGCCAGAACCGATAGGACTGTGCCATGTGCCAGAGCATGGATTCCCAATACGGGACCCAAGGATGTGTCTCATACATGGAGTCCAGAACTATTGGGGCAACCGTTTCAACCGGTACCCTTCCCTGGGGGATTTGGCTGAAAGCAATGCCTTGCAACTGATGAAAGTCTCGTTGGTGTTCTGTGGGAGGATGCCAATGGCTGTTTGAAACATAGTTCGAAGGTCCTCAGAAAGGTCTTCATGCACTACCGGAATATCGAGTTGCTTTGCAACTTCCTGCCATGGCACGAAAAGGGCCGGCGTAGCCAGCTGCGGATCCCTGGGACGTTGGCCACGCATCGGACACGACTGCTCCTCAGCCAGCAATCTCTTTGGCAGACTGGACCCGGACTCACGGGAGTTCTGGTCAGTGGCGGCCGCTAAGAGCGAGCGTGCGAGGAAGTCTTGATCTGGCTCCGACAATGTGCGGGCTGACTCTACATCAGTATCCTCCTCTATACGTGCCCCCGGGAAAAGTGCCGTTGGGGGGATTGCTATCGCGTGCCACTGCAGCAAAAGGCAAAAACGAAAAGCACTGTTTCCGGTAAGTGCACTTGGTCCTCCTGTAAAACAACAACCGCCAATCGGCTTCCACGATTCGGAAGACCACGCAGCTGGATAATACGGCATGCCTAAAAAGTGCGATAGGAAGGGTTTCCCACCCTTAACGTGCTAGTCGAGCCAGCTGGGCCGGTGCATCTAATTTCGCTTTGCCAAAGGCATGAAAAATGATCGGCCGCATTCGGTCTGGCGCAATTCGACTTGCCTGGAAGAGGTGCTCTCCAGGAAGGGAAACTGCTTTGCAGGGTCCTTCCAAGTGAGGCAACACAGACAGACAGCCTTGCTCGAAAGTGGCTCGGGCCCAACTAGTGAGCCACGGTGTGCGTTCTTGTCCTGCTTTAGTGAGGGCTCCTGGGTGAGCTCATTTAGGCCACTTGATGGCCGCTGGCTCGTGCTGGTCACTGCTGCTCCCTTGCCCACTATACGGCATTGGCCAGAATTCATAGCGCATGTAAGTGCCATATAAAGCCCACACTACTGCAAGGTCAAGCGAATTTTCCATTGGAACACCTATGAGTGGGGTGAAAAGGGACCCACCTTGCGAGGCATCTGTCGGACACTCTGGCGGAGCAGCCATGGCCAGGAGTTGATGGCGATAATCCTCCAACTCTTCAGCTAGGTTGTCTGCCGTGGAGGTTGCTTCCACCGGACTAGGGCGGCTTGTGCTACCAATGGAGATGACGAGGCCAGCATTATATTCAAGGTGCGCCTCCGTGAAGAGTAGCATCCCCAGCTTGCTGTCGGCAATGTCCGGGTCAGCTCGATGCCCAACCAAATCAGGCCAACGAAACTGGCTCTCTGCTAAGGCAATAAGATCCTTCACCTCAAACAAACTTACCGGAACACAGTCATTGTCAACAAGCCCAAATACCCCCGCCCAGTAGTAAGGGACTGCACGCAGGCCATTAGTATGAGTCGCCTGTATCCACAAAATGTCAGTCCGTTCATGCTGTGGTCCGACAAGGGTCCGTCGGGCATCCCACCAATGGGCAAATGCAGGCCAGTGCTCTACCTCCTCCGGGGCACGGTTATCAACTATTACATAGACCATGCCACATGACTCAATGAACTCCCTGTGCAAGAGCAGGCTTGCCACAATGGCGGCCGTATCGGGGCCCTGACCTTGTCGCTCAGTCGCCTGGTATCCAGCATCTTTGTCGGCAGGTTGAGACCTGACATCAGAGATTTGACAGGGACCCATATCAGTATCGAGGCCAAGGAAAGACTGCACTTCAGTTGGCGTACGGAGAGCTTGATATGCCTGGGCTTTTGCCTGGTGGTCCGTGTGGGGACAGCCAGCAAGAAGGCTTGTTTCTTTTGTTGGGTGATCCATCCTGGACTGGAGTGTAGGTAGGGAACAGTACGGACATGCTCATCTTCGGACACATCCATGATGTCCAAGTCATCACCTGCCATGTCGACATCATCACCATGGTCACTTATCGCCCATGGGTCATCCACATAATGTGTAAAAAAGCTGAGAAGAGCCAGGAAAGCTGAGAAGATACGAGCCAGGAAAAGAACAGAGCACAGCAACCAAACCACCCAAACCACCCAAAACCCCCAACACGAAACAAGGCTGGCTCATATCTCCTCAGGACAGTGAAAAATGTAGTGTCCACCTAGACCGGAGGGTGAGACGGGGCATTGAATTCGCATTGCTATCTGCGCTCAGTTCATGAAGATCAGAAGGCAGCTAACTTCATGTTCCTTGGGCAGTGAGTACAATTGCAACCACTGAGGCGCAGGCAGTTGCATCGACGGTGTGCTCAAAAGTATGCAGGAGTGGGGAGCATAGCAAAGGAGCTTAGTGCAGAGGTGCACAGGCGAATCATGACTTATATCAAAGAGCACGACTTTGCCCATGACAGGTTGGATTTGCTCCATGCCGGCCTACTCTGTATGGACGGGCAAGGCATCCAGAGCTGCCACCAGCGCCTCTTCAAATGCCGTGTCATCCATTCGAACCTAGCGTCCGACACCAACCTCCTCTTCAAACCATCGTGCATGGCTCCCACGGACTGCAACGCCCCCTTTTCTGGGAGCGAAGGTGGACCGAAGCTTCCCGTGGTGTCAGCGTTCATACGCTTCTGCATGAGAAGTGAAAGCGCCCATTCATCCTCTAGCGTCCACAGTTGTCAAGTTCAAGCTTTCTCGACATCTTGCATTGTTGGCTTTGCAATGCAGTGAAGGATTCAGTCAATGTCACTTTGGAATGTTCACTCGCGTTGATTTGGTCACTTGCAAGTTTATGTTCCCGTGTTTGGATTGTGCCATTCAATTCCGAAATTGGCTATAGCGTGATCTCTTTTGAGTTACCCACCCACCCTGTCCCTGGATAGAGGGTGCAGTTGCTGCCTGCACATCTCTCAGGGCTCTTTTGAGATTCCTTCGGTGAGAAGCATTTGCAGGTTGAGTTGACGTTCACATATGCCGAACGCAGTTCGTGCATCCTTCGTTTGCTTCCAGACATAGTGCAGGACTTCACCACCTTCGCATGAAAAAGAAGTGCGCCTTGCTTTCAGCTTTGCTGTGTCTTGTGAAGTTCCATGGTTTTGTGCACAACAATGTTTGCATGTCTCCGTGTTTGTGACGCCTGCCTTGTTCACGTGTTTGCACTCGTACTTCGCGAACTTCTAAGTTCACGCGCCTTCCCCCCAAACACACTGTAAAGCGTAGCGAAGATTGCACCGGTTGGAGCGTGTGAAGATTGCGCAGATGATTGGTAAACCTGACAACGTTGACTTCTCGCAAGCACGTTCTCAGCTTGAAGAACAGTCTTGCAGGTGCAGCCGCACACTGAAAGGGCGTGTTAGAGAATCGTTTGCTCGCAATCCAGACCATGGAGTTGACCACTTGAAGAGGACACCACGTCCCTTCTTCATTGAGGACAATCAACATGTGTTTCTGAGTGGATTCTTCAATTGTTTCCACAATGGCCTAGTTCCTGTGAGATGGTCACTCGCTGCCATCTACACAGCAATCCGATTCATGGGCCTTTCTTCTGAACTCTCACTGTCGCTCATTGTGTGCTGCTGCAGCGGCTCACCTCTTTGAGAGTGGAATCGGTGGAGCCGTGAGCCAACAGTATCGACCTGGACCGGCTGACAGACGAGCGCCACAAGAGCGTGCGAGTGACCCTGACAAGTTGCACGCGGGAGGCAGCGTTGGTATGGTCCACTGAAGGCGATCTAAGCGGCTTTTTTGTCGCGCAAAGTGTGCCTCGAACCAAATGTGTTGGCAGTGTCTGTGCGTTGAGAGCACACATAACAAGCAGGCTATCAGCGCCCAATTGACACATCGAAGCCCTGTGACCGCTTCGTTGGCTCCAATTGAGGTGCCACTTTCCCAGATGTTCGCCCGACATCACAGAGCATCGGACGTTGGATTCCGATGAGTGGCTTATGGACCTGAACCTCTTGTGGAACTCTAGCACTGGGGAGCATCAAACTCCATCGATGTTCGCCTTCAATTTGCTTGTTCTGCGGCAGTTTGTGCAGATCGAAGGACAAATGGATTTTCCGTGCCGGGTGATTGCAAAACCAGGCCAATGACAAGACCCTCCGGCTGGCCAATGTTGACTTCGTCAAGGTCTGGAAATGGCGCATGAATGGCGCGTGAGATGCCGGATGTTGGAGCAGCTGGATTATGCGGCGTCCATTTCTGACCCAACGGTTCCTGATGTGTCTGGTGGGCGTGCGCCAACGGTGAGGCCAAAGGGCGCCCGACAGTGATCGGTACTTTCGCTGCTCATCTGGGCGGGCTTTGCGTGGGGTCACCTTGGACAACACGGAACACCGGCGGCGGGGCACAGACGGCGCAAAAACGTTTTTGACATCCATGTGCTTCTCTTTCGGGTGGTGGACTTCTCTCACGATCCCGGCGCCGTTGGCGATGCTGACTGCTGTGGTGACAGTCTTCCGGAAGCGTGCTCATCTTTCCTGGGAGCACCACGCTCCGCAACCACGAAAAACGTGGGAAGCAGACCTTGCAGTGAACTACACTTCCCCTGAATCTTTAAGCTCACAACAGGCTCACTCGATGAGTCCGGTACACTCCAAAACTCGTTCTCACTCTTTGAAGCAAACAACAACTCAAGCTAACGCAGTGCACTCTCCCGCGCCTTTTTGTTCACACTTGAGCCAAAAGTGACAGTCGTGTCAACGACTGTACATTTGTATACATCACGCAAGCAACTCTTTGCAAAAAACTTTTATACATTCGAAAACGCTGAAGCACTCTTTCAAAACTTCAAGAAACAAACAGTGTTAAAGTCCGGTTCTCTCCCTTTCTGAACACGAACCAAACAACACAAAACAACAAAACCAAACAAAACAACAAGCGCGAGCGAGGTGGCCATCCAACTCATGGATTTCTTCACACACGTGCAAATCCGCCGTGCCGCCAGCGCGGCTGATCAAACCGACCATGAAACGCTGTGCCTCTTCAGCTGCATCTTCAGAAGGAAAGCTGACTGCGCGATGAGTTCCTTACAGTGGTTGATTGCCCATTCAGCGGCAAAAGTCTTGTGCTAAACAAGTGCATGGAAAGGGTGGATGCATGTCCACTGCTTCAAGTGTTCCTGTCTCGATCGACTTTATCAGTTGATCGGGCTTGGCGCTGTGTTTTGTCAGTGGATCTGCCAAACAGTATTCACTTGTCACATGGCTTAAGTTGTCAAGTTGGCCGGTTTTGCTCATGCCTCATCATCTGCGTGAGATGGTGTGTCTCCTTTTGCTCGATGTGCAGTTTGGGCCGTGGTGACATTGTTAGCGTCAGTGCGTGTGTGAAAGGCAACGTCACCGCTGCAATCTGCCCAAAGTCCTCCAAGGAACACGTGGCTTTCACAGTCAACTGCTGAGCCTCTGGTAAGACCCTTTGGTTTGTAATCGCTCTTTTGCATGTTGGGAGGATCTTTTGCGTCAAAGATGACATGTGCCCTTTGACTCTCTTGTCAGCGTTGTTTTGGTACCCAGGGAATCTGCCAGAAACCAAGAGCAACCTCTTCAAAGTGTTTGCGCAGATTGGAGTGAGGCTGCCCAAGGTGGTCCCACATCAGTCCCGTCGTGGCAACAACCACCTTGGCGGAAGAGATGTGGAGGAGTGAGTTCCTTGCATTGCGTGGTAGCAAACATTTAAAACAGGGTGGAGGAGTGATTATATTGGAGGAAACAAGTGGAGGAACGTTACACTCCTCCACATTTTGTTGTTGCGTAAGAGAGATCATTCCGTTTCACAAACTGTTTTTGGTGTTTTTTTGAGTAGAAGGAGGAGCGGAGGAGTGGTTACGAAGATGTCAGTTTTGGGCGTGGGCATGGAAATTTCATGATTTGTTGACACCGTTTCTGGCTTCAAAATAATTTGCAATTCTTCAGACCAACCAGCCCCTCAGTCACAGAGTGTATGTTTACGTTGCATTTTGGCGCCAACGTAAAATTAAAAAGTGGAATAGAGGCGAAAAGTGGTGTGTGGAAAAGGCAAGGTTTGTCACAAGCAAGGAGGTATGTGAAATTTGATGGATGAGGAACTGGAGACGCTTTGTGGTGCACGTGCGCATCCAGAAAATGAAAATGGGGGCTTGGGTTTTTCAGTTCCGCGAATGAAAAATCAGCCGATTCTTGAAGCCAATTCTGGCTTCAAAATTTGCATTCTACGCTTCCATTTTTCAATTTTTGAAGCCCAAACTTGCCTCAAATTTGAGGCCGTTTTTGGCCTCAAAAATCGGGTTGGTTTCTATGGTTTTCAAGCGTGCTCTGGGAGTCTGTGTCTGTATCCATGGAGTCCGCAGAAAATTAGCAAAGCTTGATGCCCAAGGTTTGGTGTTGAATGATGGTTTGCTGGCTTCAGATTGATCCCATCCAGCCACAAAGCTGGAAAGTCACTTGGCTCAACCAAAGCTTCAGCTGTGTTTGCTTTGGTCGGATGACGTGCAGCAGCCAGTTGTTGGTTGGTGGTGACCGCAAACCAGCCGAGCATAAAGGCGAGTGATCGGGTCTTGCCAGAACCAAAGACCCTCCCAATGGCCAGGGTAGAGAGGCCACTTCGGAAGGCCATAGCCAACGCTGGTGCATAAGACACTGGCCATTGTCATGACAGGCTGCCTGCCGTAACTGCGCTGCAAACTCTGGGGCGTTCGGGCTGGAAGTGATAGGGAATTGGTTTATCAGACGCCACGCCGAGTGCAGTGGCTCGATGTTCATACGGCATATTTGCAAGTTGCATCACTTGGTCGGCAGAAGCCGTGGGACCGATTTCAGCAATTGACTGTAGACGGAGCCAGGATGCAGCCAGGTCTTGCATGGCAGGGGGAAGCTCGCATTTTGGCACAATCCCCATTGTTGCAAAAAGAAGAGCTTCTTCTGCGTGAGTGTTCAAGACACCAAGTTTGTCTAGGACGACGAGACTCGTGAAACGATATCGTAGTCTTAGACGAGCTTTAGAAACTATCTAATTTCGGGTGTCTTGGGAAGAATTTTATTGTGTGCGCCACTTTCACTTTAAAGGGCGGGTGTGGTGGGCGCCACTAAATCGGTGGCCTCGGATCTTCATGCAAAGCCCACCCACCCACACCAGTACAGCTCCTACAGTGCCAGACCCTCGGCCTGTGGATGTCGAGCCCCCATTGTTGCAAAAAGAAGAGTTTCTTCTGCGTGAGTGTTCAAGACACCGAGTTTGTCTAGGCTTTTCCATTGTTTCCCGGCGCCGGGTGAAGAGTCACACTTTTGGTCGTTATTTTTTTTTGGACGTTTTTTTACAAATGCAAAAAAACGAAAACAACCGACCAAAAGCGAGACTTTTTCCCCGGCCCCGGAAAAACACAAAAAGCGACCAAAAGTGAGACTTCTGACCCGGCGCCGAAAAAAGACGACCAAAAATGCGACATTAGACCCGGCACCCAAGAAAAGCGACTAAAAGTGCGACATTTGACCAGACACCAGAAAAGACCCTTGTCCAGTACTACCCCTACCCGGCCCCTCCAAACTACCCTCTGTGTTTTGCTTGTGTTTTTTTGGTTGTTATTTTTGTTTTGGTTTTCTTGGTTGCTCTTTGTTTTGTTTGTGTTTTTTTGGTTGCACTTCTTTTTGTTTTTTTGTTTTCTTGGTTGCTTTCTGTTTTGCTTTGCTGGTGTTTTTTTGGTTTGTTTTTTTTTTCAAGCTTGTTGGTTTCTAGAATAAAGCCACCTCTGGTGGACACAATGCTAAGCGAAGATTTGGCGCCGCAGAGCCTGCCATGTTTTGCGTGCATTTGGAAACCGGAGTCCGCTGGCCTCCAATTGAAAGACCAAAAAAGCAACTTGAAACATGGGTGACGGATCCTGCGGCAATTGATTTGCTGTGGTTGGTGTGGTTGTTATGAGTCATGAGTGTGTTGTTCTTCGTAAGGTGGTCGTGATGTTGT
The DNA here is from genome assembly GCA_964035705.1 of Porites rus. Classification (NCBI taxonomy): domain Eukaryota; kingdom Metazoa; phylum Cnidaria; class Anthozoa; order Scleractinia; family Poritidae; genus Porites; species Porites rus. The sequence continues at coordinate 7,548 of CAXIVM010001826.1, read as the reverse complement.
TTCTTCTTGGTTGGGTGCTGGTGGTGACCGATATCGTGGCGACCGATCTGGTATGGTGTGTTCGCTGAAGACAAAGACCGATCCGCAGCAGACGCACTGATTTAATACAGTCTCAATGAGCGATTCGCTGCTTACCTAGCCATTAGCTTGGTCTCCGCGAGGTTAACTCCTTCCAAAATGATCCCTCAACAATCTTTCCACAGATGCCCAAAGCATGAACACACATTCTTGTTTAAACATCCTGATTAGACTTGCTTCTTGGATCTTCTTGGCAATGGATGCATGGAAAACATTTGGGGCCCGCTTCAAACTCTGATATTTTTTTCTGGCTTGGTCTGCACCCTTGTTGTTGTTTTTTTTCACGCTCTGCGATTCGCATCTGCTCAAAAAAGAGCCACCTGTCACTTGTCCAATTCGATTTGAACATGGCTTGAAACCTGAAGGCATGTTGAACTCCTTTATTCGATTCGTTTCTTGCTGCCAGTTTGAACCGCTTGGCGAAAAAGAACGAAGTGATTGTGTGCTGCCAAGTCGTCATTGGCTGCTGCAAGTGCGTTCACATGTGGTTAAGGATCGGCAAAGATCAGCAAACGGGCGAACAAGCAGAGGTTGCCATCCTACCAAAAGTGGACACACGTTGAAGTCATCAAACCCCCACTTCACAAACAAATCAGTACATTTGGTGGTGATTTTGACACCCAGGACTGGACGGCATCCACCCGCAGCGTTGGGTTTTGTGGATCAGAAGGGCGGTCTGGGACTGACATGAACAATTTAGAAACCATATGATAAGACTGTCCGTCAGATTTACATTGCTGAAAAAGGTACATTTGGATAAGACTTTGATTCAGTCTCAGGGGAAAGTTGGGGGAAACTGAAAGGTCCGGGAAGAGGATTATGGAAGTGGAGCGTCCAGCCAGTGGGCAGTTCAGGAAGGGGAATAACACTGATAGATTGTAAGCAGCAAAAACATCCAGTTGACAATAATGCTTTGTTGACCTCTGTGAAAGTTGCGCCATGGAAAGTTGCGCCTTGGATTGGTCTCATGCCCAGCTGGTGGGTGAGCTCCTTGAGAGTCATCTTCAGTTGTCTCCGTGCGAAGCACAAAAAGAAGAGACTGCTCAAAGAGGATGTTTTTTTGAACAAGGCACACACCTTTCACCATGGCAACCTCTTAGAATCCTCAGAATCCTTTGGCCATCCCGGCCATCCTTAGACTCTTAGACATTTCCACACATATTGAGAGTGATGAACCCACAACTAATATATACATGCGTAGAGGACTCGTGGAAAACTTTTGGAATCCAGGCAATCCCATGACAAAGACTTAGAGCAACAGGCTTCACGCCAGCTTGAACTTGTGGACTTGCGATGCTTGGACTTTGCTGCCAGGAAAGGTTGTTGCATCCAGGAACAGATTCACACAGCCGTCCTTCAGTCCGTGGACGCATGCATCGAGCGGCATTGCTACGTTCCACCCGGAGCCTCGAGGCTAATGTCAGTCAAAGCGTGGCACCTTGAAGATCATCTTCAAGGGCTCAATGGTGCCATCATGTAGAAACAAGATGGTGGCCGTCATGTAGTGCCACAATGCCGTGTGGACAAGACACAATGCCTGAAAGAAAGCCAGCGTGTCATGTTGTCGATCAATCCAGTTGCTTTCTAGAAAGAAAATAAAGAGCCGTCAAACCAGGATCACATCCGATGCACAGACATGATCTCACTTCATGTCATACATGTGGGCATTCACTGTGAAAAGGCCTCGTTGATTCCAAAACCACTATATGTATGTAGGTGACACGTTCCACAGGGTTCAATTTCGGTTCGCCGCGGAGCATTTCCTAGCGTCCATTAAACAGAGGCAACCCCAAGAAAGGAGCAATGAGATGGTTGTCCTGATGACAGTACGGATCCGTGCTGCAGGCTAATAGGAGTGCTACCAACTCATCACAGGCAGCCACTTTGCTTGTTGTAGATCTCTGTCAACAGTCAGATTGCTAGCTACTAGCAGGGAGCGAGACCACTCCAGGTAACCAGGTACAGATTTTGTTTCCTCCTTGCCACACCACTATGAAATTGATAGCTTGCGGCGCTTGCGGATTCGTTGGTTGCCGTATTGCAGGAGCTGACATTTTGGGCAACGGGAGTTTCAACGTGCACACCCCAAAATTTTGTTTCCAATTTTGCAGCAGGTGGTCCGATATTGCACATCTGCAGCTCTGTGCGCATGACAGCAGGGACACCAAAGTCCTTCGCCCTGCCACCTGCGGTCTGTTTGTCGTGGGATTGGAGATCCACTTGGACAAGGTGCAAGTGCTAAGGTTTTCGTGGTCAATGTGAGTGCGCAGTGGGCTGTAGTTTAAGTTCCATTCATGTCTTGGAGAGTGCCTTTGACCAGCCATGTTTCCTGAATAAGTGGACTGAAGGACTGGACCGGAGTGAGCAGGTGCAGCAGACAAAGAGATGGTGCGCCGTCTTCTCCCTGAACCACAACCTGTTTGGGTAGGAGAAGAAGGAACAAGCATGGTGAGGACTTGCTGTGTGGTGTGATGCTGGCAGTGTCACACTATTCGCCACTATTCCGTATCGTGTGCCACAACACTCTATCAAGCTAGTGGGTTCCCCGCCTCCCACCTTGAATTGTGCACATTGCTACAGGACCACCTGAACATTTTTCCATTTGGCGTCTGTCTTTCCCAGCAGCAGAGATCTACTTCGCAAGCCGTCTAAATACTCAGGCATTGGGGAAAAGGACTTCAAGCGGTGAGACCGGCCTCTCTTATGACCTCTTCCATCCAGCATAATCAGGTCGCATCTCTTGCAAGTCATTCTCGAGCTCTTGCATTTCCGCGTACTCAAGAAGCTCACCATCCGTTGGACATGTGCCTCTGGCATCGGCATGCCGCTTCCAGTGATCCAACAGCATTAAAGTAGCTGAGGGTCCTCTTTGGCCATGGCTGTCCGATAGTGGCCACAGTCATTGCCTCCTTCTGTGTGCACCTTCGGGAGGAGGGGTGCACCTTGTGAACAGTCCAAAGAGGTGCTGAGCGCTTGGAAGGTGGGCCACCATGAAAGTCCTGGGCTTCCAGGACAAACCTTGAAATTGTCTCTGATTCAGATGCACCCAACGCACAGGTTGAGCATGGAGCCCTCGCGTCACTCGTGTTTTCCCAATGCGTGGAGCGCCTGGGCGGTCGCTGGTCACGTGGGTGTCTCCAGCCAGGACCGCATACAGAGCCAACGTGATTGCTGAAATTCTAAGGTCATTGGCCAGTAGAACTTGATCCAGCTCGTCCAGTGTGAGGTGGTCACGCAACCAAAGAGTTTCAGGGTTTCTCAAGATCCTAGGACTGCCTTCCAAAGCTCGTGCAATACTCCAATATTTACGTGGGGCGGCCATCAAGATTCCGAAAACTTTGCACTGTTTCTTCCAAGTACCAAAACGCTGGACAAAAACCTCTTTCCAATGGCTGATTTGATTGTGCGGTGTCACTGTCCCAATGTAGTCCTTCCACTATCCCTTTCTTCCATAGATGTGGTTTTCCATGTATTGATTCAGCATGATCAAGTTCCTCGCCTTTGCGTTGGAGGCCATTGCTCTTAGGTGCTCGGAGCCAAGTTTTTGCCGTTTCAGCGATGACTTGCATGTGAGCTGAGCCTCCGTAATCTGAACCCACACCGCAAGCCAGCACAGGATGTGATTTGCTCCAGATTCTCTGTATGGACCATGTGTGATGCTGCTCTCTGAAAAGCAGCCCTGTCCAATTTTGCAGCAGGTGGGCCGATATTGCACATCTGCAGCTAGGTGCCTGAGCGCCTGAAAGCAAGGACACCGTAGGCCTTCACCCTGCCACCTGCGGTCTGTCGCGGGATTGGAGATCCACTTGGACAAGGTGCAAGTGCTAAGGTTTTCGTGGTCAATGTGAGTGCGCGGCGGGCTGTAGTTTAAGTTCCATTCATGTCTTGGAGAGTGCCTTTTGACCAGCCATGTTTCCTGAATAAGTGGACTGAAGGACTGGACCGGAGTGGGCAGGTACATGGGGCAAAGAGACGGTGCGCCGTCTTCTCCCTGAACCACAACCAGTTTGGGTAGGAGAAGAAGGAACAAGCATGGTGAGGACTTGCCGTGTGGTGTGATGCTGGCGGTGTGACACTATTCGCCACTATTCCGTATCGTGTGCCACAACACTTTATCAAGGTGGAGGTTTGTAGAGAAACAGCGCAGAATTTGCTTCAGCGCAACCAGATCATGAGGGCAGTGGGCTCCCCTCCCACCTTGAATTGTGTACATTGCTACAGGACCACCTGAAGACTGGACACCCATTTTCAATATGCAGCTGCAATGTTGATTGTTGCAGCAAGGAGCAGATGGATGGCGTTCGTTTGCCAGTCTGCCGCGTCAAGATTCACTCTCCATGTAACGAGAGCTGGGAAGACACCAATCTTCCAGCTGGGCTGCGAAACTCAACATTCGGCTTTTCGTTGAACTTGCCAAGCGGCCAAACGGGCTTAAAGACGTTATTTTGGTTGTTGCTTTGAACACTTTGTCCAGCTCAAGGGTTACCACGGTGGAAGCTGTGGTGTGTTCAATCCGTGACCCTCATAATTTTCAGATAATTTGTCAAGAGCACATTTTATGTATGGCTCTTCGGTCGTGGATCGCTAGAATTGGACCTGGCCAAGTTTGGGTCCACATTTGTCTACATGGGTGGTGGAAAACCCAACGAAGCACAGCTCAGAACCAAGTGTAATGTGAAGTATAGTACACTTCAAAGTTAACGGAAGGGGACCTGGTTTCTCAACAAAGTAGCAGTTTCAAAGCTTGATCTCGCCAAGTGCACCAACACGTGGCTCAACAAAGTTGCAACCAAGCACAGGCTGAATCGAGAGATTGCGTGCAAGCTGCAGCGCCAGGCGATTCCCAGGTAGCAGTTTCCAGCGATTCCCCATGAGTGTAGTCTTTCGCCACAAATGGCCATGAGTCAAAACGTTTTGGTATGGAACATGTACTCTTGAACATCTCGTTCCATACCCCGTTCCATACCTGTGGAACGTTCCATACCTGTGGAACAACATGTTTGTTCGCCGTTCCATACCCATCGTTCCATACCTATGGATTCCTAGTTTACAATTGTTCGAGGTTCAATCAAAACGTGCGCTTTGCTTGCTGAAATACATTTACCGTGAGAAACGGGACTGAGATGATACGTCAGGTTTTTTGGTACAATTTGTTCCATACCCCCGTTCCATACCTGTTCCATACCTTATGGAACAAGGGATCCGCTCCATACCCTATGGAACAGGAAGGTGCGCGATGTTCACCTGAGACCCGGGGTTTTGATGCACACCCAAATTGTTGGCTTTGTACCCACTGGGATCAATCGTTTTTCCTTCATCAATTGGCCAGTGCCAGGCAGTTTTCTTCAAGGACTTTCCCCAAACAGTCCCATGATAAGAATGGGTACGCTTTAAAATGTTTTGGTCACTAGCAGAAGCGAGGATTCCAGCACCAAAGAGAAGAACGGATTTGTAGGAGGTATTGCATTTGTAGGTTTGAGCTCGGATTTGCACCCAACTGGATCATCAAAACACAGGTTGACGCTATAGCTGCACAGTTCCTATGGACAAGAGCTTTCCTTAAACTGCTTGGTCGTTTGTGTTTCGGGTGCAAGGGTACTCAGTAGACAGTGAAATGCCCAGAGAGTTGCAGCAAGAAATGATTGTTCCCAGCGCCCAACTTTGTCTACACTAGCCGCTTCTTGTCCGGCCTACATCCGGCCGTCGAAATGTCAATCTTCCAGGGTCTCCAACTGCAGATTTTGAGATTTGGAAGATTGAATGTGGCTTGAAAGTCTGCGCAATTTGCTATCCTAACTTCTATACCTTGTTGCTATATCACTTATAAGGTTTTCGATAACGTTTCCCTGTTAAATTGTTTAGCACTTATGAAAAAGTCTCTGTATGATGAGCATTATCTGTGCAATTCAGTGCCTTTTTTTGAAGGGGGGGGGGGGGGGGTGGTGGGGGAAGAGACCGAACATTTTAGCTGGAAAATGGAGCATTAAGTAGGAGCATATTAGTGAGGTAAAAAAGGCGTAATGTACAAAAACCTATTAATGTCTCTTTCGCGAATAAGGTGGTGACAAAACGGACAGAACGTACAGATCGATTAAAGACGAATGATCAGAGTACGTCAAAAGATGTGCCAATCAGGAAATTAAGGACCGAACATTTTAGCTGGAAAATGGAGCATTAAGTAGGAGCATATTAGTGAGGTAAAAAAGGCGTAATGTACAAAAACCTATTAATGTCTCTTTCGCGAATAAGGTGGTGACAAAACGGACAGAACGTACAGATCGATTAAAGACGAATGATCAGAGTACGTCAAAAGATGTGCCAATCAGGAAATTAAGGACTAATGGCCGAAAAGAAATTTGCATTGTAGTAAAGGTGCAATTAAGTTGTGAACCAATTCATTTAATTTAATTGTTATATCTATAGTGCATACATATATCACTGACGATACAACCACGCCTTCCTGTGTGTTGGTTTTTAGGTTAAATTTGTAATGAAAGTGAAAGGCAGCGGCAATAAATCGAATATCCTGTGAAATTTATCATTTAGTATATATCTCTCTAGTCGTTTTATCGTACAAGCTGCGCTTTCTGCGTAGTTAAAAGGAAGTTATTACTTGTAAAGCACATTCAGCTGCGCTCTGGATAAATATATTGTAGTTTTGTTAAACGTAACATCATGGGTTAAAAAAGCAGAAAACTTTCATCGCTATCGACCTCAGTGCTCGATCAACGAATACTTTAAAACCACAATAGGTTGGCAATAGCTGCTATATTCCTTCCGGTACTTGAAATGATTAGTGAGACTTCTTTTTTTGATCGATTCCCGTTTTGAACAAGAACAGTTAAGAGTGGCAGCCAACTGTCGAAGGCTATTCTTAGCTCTTTTGCATAAAAATACGATGAAAAGAAAAAGCAAAAGATGAAGAAAACAACCAAAACCCAAGCCACACACAAAAAGAAGAGAACGGTACTGGAACTGACCAATCAGAAAAAATGAAAATGATCATTCTTCACGATAAAAACATCACACAAGTGCAAAGACTTTTGTTGATAAAATTTCAAATAAAACTAAGGAAAGCCGGCACCTGCTGGGCAGATGGCAAGCAAAAAGCCCCTAGGATGATCGCCGGACCAAATTTCTTAGTGAAACTGAAGAAGAATTTGTTTCTCAAATTCTCTTTGAATAACTCAGAACGAGGGAATAGAAAATTGGGCTTTTTTAAAGTCGGTTATTCTGAACGGACATCGTCATTCTTTTCCCCTGCCTTGTGTTACAGAGCGATTCGCGATAACCTTGAAATTTTTCCGTTTCCTAAATCTACATGAATTTTGAGAATTATTTAATTCGTTTCAGTACAGTAATCCACTAATAACTCCGAACACATTTTAAGTCATTAAAACAGCTTTTACATCTCAGTTCTAACACCAAGGTGGTTCCTGAAGTCGCAATTGAATAAAAGTAATGGTTTAT